>PVIH01010178.1:0-77278 GCA_004025045.1 Sigmodon hispidus | reverse complement strand
TCCCCATGAGCATGCCTGTAACTCTATGTCCCCATGAGCATGCCTGTAACTCTATGTTCCCATGAGTATGCCTATATCTCTATGTTCCCATGAGCATGCCTGTAACTCTATGTCCCCATGAGCATGCCTGTAAATCTATGTCCTCATGAGCATGCCTGTAACTCTATGTTCTCATGAGCATGCCTGTAACTCTATGTCCCCACAAGCATGCCTGTAACTCTATGTCCCCATGAGCATGCCTGTAACTCTATGTCCCCATGAGCATGCCTGTAACTCTATGTTCCCATGAGTATGCCTATATCTCTATGTTCCCATGAGCATGCCTGTAACTCTATGTTCCCATGAGCATGCCTGTAACTCTATGTTCCTATGAGTATGCCTATATCTCTATGTCCCCATGAGCATATCTGTATCTTGATGCCAAAACATCCTCTGCTTGTCTTTTATGAAAACATAAAAGTAAAGGGCTGGGAGGGTCTGGAAACATTATGTGAGGGGCAGGAAGACAGGAAAGTATCCACCTGTAGGAACCATTAAAGAAGACTGTGTTCTTATGCCTGAAACTCCCCACCACTATAGGATGGTTTGAAATCAGGGCAATGAAGCAGAGAAGCAGGCAACTCTTGATGTAAGCAAGGCCTTAAGACCACCTGTTTTCCTGTTATAAAGCATCTGCTCATAACCTCTGTGTCAAATATTGATGAAAATCTTCCAACACATAACACTGTGTTTACTCAGACCACAGCAAAGTAGACTGAAGCTTAATTATTGCTAGACTTTCTCACTGATATTTCTGAAGAAGCTCAGCTGCCATGCACAGTGTTTAACTTCCCAGTCTTTCTTCCCACCTCTATGTCCATCATTACCAAGAAGTGTGAAAGCACAATTTCCTCAAAGGAGTAAGACAGTGTGATGGAAACCAGATGCTGGCACTGGCGCATTCTGCGAGGCTTAGCCTAAGGTCTGTGTGTTGGTGGCAGTGTAGGTGGTAGACATCTCTATTCTGTCTGCATCTGTAGCGTGTGGTGTCAGCAGTCTTCAGCTTCTGGGATAGGAACATATGCTCACTCTAAAGAAAGTGGCAAGCAACAGCAGGAATGGCAGGGAGGTGGCCTTGAATAGGCCAGGACAATGGTCTTGTGAGTAGACCTGAAGTATGCTGTAACAAGTTTCTGGGGCAGTCATAGTCCTATTCTCTGCTACTTCCCAGGTGTAGTAGCCAAAGTGACAGACCAGAGTGCGAGAAAGCAGGACTTCCAGAATGGAAAGCCACATTTTAATAAGCTGAAATGCCTTTTCTCAGGTGCCAAACAAGTTAGACTTGGAGGCCTAGGGCCTGGGCTTGAATTCAAAACTCTCGAATTTATAGTCTTTCTGGGCCTCAACTTTCTCATCAAATGGAAAATGTCAGCTCCCATCTCTTTCTGTGCTGCAGGCTGGATGGGAGAAGATGGGTTTCGTCTGTGGTATGTACAATGTGTACACAGGGTCTGAATCCTGACAGCTGCCCTCTCTGCATATGTGTACCTCTCCGTATGGCTTTCTAGCTCTTCTTAGCCCCACAAAAAAACCTTTAACATCTCCAAAGACTCAAACTTCAGTGTTTCTGTTTTCTTTACCAATGGGAATCTCAGGAGAGAAAAAGAATTATGAAAACATTCAAAAGGCTTCCCTGTTGTACACTGCTGTGTGTATTATGTGAGTCTCAAAATCACTGTCATAAAATCCATACTGAGAATAATATTTTTCTATACACATGTCCCATAAACTTTAAGTATATACATAAAGGCTGCTCAAATCCAGTAAAAGCAAGCTGTCTGGAACCTTCCTGTCTGTCTTTCTTTGGGGAAGTGGGTATGAATAGACCAATGAATGAGATATGAAGCAGCATACGTTAGCAGTATGGAATAGAGTCATAGAGTTGAGTAAAGAGACCTAGAAAAGCCCCCTTTTCATTTCAATCGGAGGAAGAAAAAACCCAACAATGTCGCTGAGTGTTGAACTATATATACCCTGTCTGTGAGCTGCTAACAGTGTACATACCTAGTGTGTATGCAAGAAAAGCTGGATACTTTAATTCACACATATTTATATCCTGGCATGTGAAACTCCTTCATGCTCCTTCACAAAGACTCCCTGATGTGCCTTGGCACATCCATGAGTCCCAGCCCAGGACCCTATGTTAGTTTGTTACATTGCTGTGGCCACGCCCCCACCTGCAGGGGCTCCAAAGCCTCTGATGTAGGCGTGCCTACCTTTTAAAATCCCCACCCACGTGGGAAATTTTCTCTTTTCTCTTTCTCTCTACCCCCTACCCTACTCTTTCTCTCTTCTCTTCCCCCCTCCCCCTCCTTAATAAACCGAATATGGCAGCGTGCTGGGGAGTTCTTTCACACGCGAAATACTAATACCCTACACTCATTTATGGGATGAATGAGACATTCCAAATAATGGCGAGGACAGTGTATGTTGTTAAAGAAAACTCTAGTACCCAGTTTTAGATAACAGACCAAGAGGGCAGGAATACCAGTTAACACATTATCACATTTACTTCCGTGTGCAGCCTCTGGGAGGATCTGGCTAGCAGCCTCTCCCACACAGAGCTCTTCCTGTGCGTGACAGACTGAGTATGTTTGCTGTTGAAGGACACCCTGGTCTCTACGGAAGGGAGAAGAACCTCAATAATAGCAGTACTTCCCAGAGTCCAGCAGAGAAGGGAGGAGCCTTCCAGAGGACACAAGTATAAAGAGTATCACAATAACAACTATAGGACCTCACACATTTCTATTACAGGATCGTAATTTTAGAAGGTTGCACTGCTGTTGGTGTTTGTTAACTGGACACAAACCTAGACACTCTGGGAAGAGGGAATCTTAACCGAGAAAATGCCTCCATCAGATCTACCTGTAGCTATGTCTGTGGGGCATTTTCTTGATTAATGCTTCATGTCTGAGGGTTCACACTGTGAGAGGGGTCAACCCCTGGGTATGTGGTCCGGGGTGGGGGTTTGTTTAAACTGGGCAGGTCATGGGGAACAAGCCTGTAACAGTGCTCCTCCACGGTCTCTGCCTCAGCTACTGCCTCCAGGTTCCTGCCCTACTGTGACCCAGGATGCATCAGACAAACAAACCATTTCCTCCTCAAGTTGTTTTTGGTCCTGATGTTTTACCATAGCAACAGAAACCAAACTAAGAGAATTGCCATTCTGGTGAAACACTGTACCTGGAGGCTCCCTGTGAAATGCACCCAAATTCCAGTGTATTAAGGTCCAATGCACCGACTATGACAGAAATCACAAGCAAACCTTCAGCTGAAATTATTGGCTCATGAACAAATATAGCCAGAGTAATAAATGGGCTATGGATAAAAATTTAATGAAATATACAAAAATTTGCCTAAAGACTCTTAGGGAAATGATGCTTACTTAAAATAAGAAAACTCCATTGAACAGCTTTTAAACAATGGAGATATCTCCGAAAGGCATAAAGAAAGAAAGCTACCCTTAGCTGTCCAGAGAGAAATGTGCGGGTGCCAGTTTGTCAGAGGCATCCCTTGCATAAGTGAGCAGATCAAAAATGCCAGGGCTGGTGTTCTACTGGTGCAGTTTTGGCCAAGAGATGAGTGTTAAATAAAATAAAGGCAACACATAACATGGGGAGTCTGAGTCTCCATTCCTACCATTGTTACCCACATACCAGATGGCAACACACACCCGTAATCAAGCACAGAGCCCCTGTGGGCTGGGGGCTGGTGAAAGCTGAGTCAGGCTGGCTCTTCCTCAGCTGGCCCGTGGGGGAGAAGCTCGTCCACCTCCACAGATGGTTTTTTGGGCTCTGTGAATGCATTCTCTCTCTTTTCCCTCCCTCTCCCCCCCTTTTTTTTGAATAGAGTCTCATTATATAGACCAGGCTAGTCTTAAATTTACCATCTTATGTGTCAGCCTCCTGACTCAGCCTGGGGTGATAGATCAGGTGCTCTCAAGGTCCATGGTGCCCATGGATGGGTTCAGAGCATCTGTGAATGAAATTTCCTTACCACTATACACAAAACTGTACCCAGTAGAAACTGAAAAGCTGGGCAAACACACTGAAACATATCAACTAAACAGGTACAGTTGGATGCATAGGAGACTTGGAAGTATTATCTCTTTAAATCTTCTCCTTTCGAGGCTAGCTGCTGAGTGAATGGAGCTAGTCATGGATAGACAGACACGCACCGAATGTTCCCACTTACCCAAAGAGGCCAACTCAGAGGCAGGACGTAGAATGGAGTGGCAGGATTTGTAGGGGGGAACAGAAGGTTTCTATTCAGTGTATGTGGAGTCTCAGTTTTGCAAGAGGACAATGGGAAGGCCACCAAGACTCCTCCTAAGATGTGTGCGGAGGTCAGAGGAGCTCAGGACCGCCTGAACTATATGAGACCCTATCTCAAACACACAGTATGTACTTTTGCCTTGTTATTCGATTACAATTTTAAAATACACAAATGAAAAAAATACATAGAGAAATGCAACAAGCATTTATTTTCTCTGAGGTGAGAGAAGCCTATGGACATACTCTTACTGTCCTAGAGACTGTCTTTCACAACTATCTTTCATGAGGATGAAGCAGGCTAGGGGATACCATGCTTGTGTCTTAGTAAAGGCTTTTGAAACAGTTTGGCAGGGCTTGGACCTCTATTATTACCATAACCAAAATGTTAAGTGAAATCTTGAGTTCTATCAAAAATCAGTTAAAAAAAATATCAGCCTCCTAAAGCAACTGAAGTCAGTGGGAGGAGGAAATTTTCTTTGAAAATTGAAGTTACATAAATCAAACTTCAAAAAAATCCCAGTATATTCCTTCATGCTGCATGTGGCTTTTGAAATGAGGAGCTCAAATCTTTGGTGCTGTGAACTTATATTTCCCGGTACCGGTGGCCTGGGAAATCAAACTTCACAATGGACCAAGATCTGCCACTGTCTGCTTATGACTCAACAGAGAAGGGCCTGATGGGAAGTGGGAGCCATCTGTAAGAACAGACTGAGTCTATAACACAAGACCCATGATTTTCCAGTCAAAGTAGCTTCACAGCTTCACCAGGGAACCACATCTCCATTAGTTCACACTGAAACTCAACAGGAGGCCATGTCTCTCGTGCCTAAAGTCTTCATCCTGTACATACGGAAATATGAGCCATCTCTGTCCTTTAAGAGTTTTGCCTAACCTAATAATAAGTCCCTTATTTAGCAGAAATACTATGTTTTATTACTAAACTTAGGATACACCTTATGCTGGATACATTGTTCTGGCCAACCACAAACTGTCATTGAAAACCTCCTAGGGAAACACCTTTGATTTTCACTTTTTAAAACAGAGTTATTTATTTTATATGCATGTGTGGATATGAAGGGCAATGGAGCACCTGGAACTGGAGCTTCCAATAGGTGGGACCCGTCCTGTGGGTGATAGGAATCAAACCCAGGTCCTCTGTAAGAAGAACTGCTCTGAACATGAGCCAAGTTTCTTTGTTTGTTTAACATGTTTGTTTCCTTTGAGGGTAGAGGAGTTTGCATTCATTGGCATATGTGTGGAGGTAACTTGCAGCTTGTAAAAGTCTATTCTCTCTAACTATGTGGGTCCAGGAATGAAACTTAGGGAATCGAACCTGTGTCGTTAGGCTTAGCAACAGGTGTCTTTCCTGCTGGGAAATATATTTTCAATCAACCAACTGCATAGTTGCTAACTGAGTAAACAGTTATCCACGGAAGTGAGTCTTACTGTAACCCTGTTGTACCTGCTTCTTCACTGACAACAAACTCGGAAAAGCCCACTTGACATTCTAAATATATTATCATTTTAGCCCTAAAGTGGAGTTGGGAAAAATAGCTCCTGGCTGTCTTTGGCACTGGTGATTCACATGACTAATGGTTCATCATCAATTCACTCTGCTCTGATCATCTACTTTTTGGTTCAACAAAATGCTCACAATAATGCTTCATCTAAAGACCATAATAAGAGTGGAAAAAGTTGGAAGGTCTATAAATAATTTCAGTCTCTACCAAGCATCCAGGCCAAGCATTGAGCCTGGTTATAAATTCCATTATACCGTGTGGAAAAGCATCAACTCTGCTTTATAGGTTAAAAGTCACTGAAGAATGCTGGTCTACTGCCCCAATTTAACATAGTTTAGAATCTTATCGATGAGTGGTAGAAGGAATATCAAAGACCCAGCAAGGCCCATTCCTGCTGCACACAAATACCATTGGAAGTCTTAAAAAAAAAAAAAAATGCATAGATCCTGCTCACAGAGACTTTGATTATGAAGATTTGGGATTTTTTTCCTAAAGAAAATTTAAAATTATTTTTAAAAAGTTTTTCAAGTATTTCTAATGTGTCACTAGGGCTGAGAATCACTAAGAAGGCCCAGTCTCTTCCCTGTACCCATTCACAAAGGATGGAGGACAGATGTCTAGCCAGCAGAGGCAAGAAGGTCTGTGGAAGCCCACAGCAGCAGGGATTCTAAAATTGTAAGTGGAACGTTTTAACGCCATGAAATTTCCTTCAAAGCCATCCATGCTGTGCTTAAGGCAGAGCAAAAATATGTTAAGTACTATTGAGTGGTGATTTCACTCAAGTCTGAGTAATCTCAGACTGAGCCAAACAGCAAACTATAAGGCTTACTTTTGTTTTTATTTCTAGACTTGAATCACAATGGGTCCAAAGGATGGAAGAATTCTATCTAATGTAAGGAATCTTCCAAAAGAAGACAGATTGCACTGTTGTAAAATTAAACAGACGAACTGACCTCACAAAGGTTAAAGGCAATTAAATGAAATGGTAGAATGGCCACAATGAACGTTGGTCTTCAAACCAACTCCTAAAATGATTCCATTTCATTAAGTAACAGAAGCCTAAGAGAACATGCAGATGGCTGATAAATGCACGAGAAGAGAATCTCACCAGAGATCAGGAAAATGGGAAGTAAACTTCAATTTCCTTTATTGATTAACAGGAAGTAAAATATTGATCATCCAGCTGACCGAAGACGTGAGGAAGAAAGTCATCTCGGGTGTATTTGGAAATTGTACTGTTTTGAGATTTGAGCATCAGGAATGTGTAGGTACAAAGGATTCTGGGAAAGGAAGTTGATAAAAAGTACTCCTTTCCATTTGTCTCCACAATGGACTTTCCCCTTGAGACTGCTGAGTCAGCAGAGGTAGGTCCTTGTTTAGTGCATGCGCACCAGCTCTGGGGAGCCCAACAGTATTCAAACTGTTCTCCCTGCGGTATGCCCTCCCCACTCCAACAGCAGACCACGGTCTCAAACTGGACAACAGAGATTACCCCATCCACCACCACACAAGCTGACAGGGTCTCCTACCGGAGACGGTGTTTGAGACCCCGCATTAAATATAAACCTCCAGAAATGGCTCAGAGGTTGGAAGCACTGACCACTGACTGCTCTTCTGGAGGTGCTGAGTTCGGTTCCCAGCAGCTACATGGTGGCTCACAGCCATCTGTGATGACATCTGTTGCCCTCTTCTGTGTACTGTATAAATAATAAATAAATAAATCATGAAAGAAAAAATAAAAAAAAAAAACCCTCCAGAGACCTTAGTGGAGGTCCCAGAGATGACGGTTGAAAATATCTCCGGGAGAAGCCACTCGCTGTCCTGGATGACTTTGCCCTCAGAGGACTGGAGTGAAATAACTTATGTGTCCTGAAAACATCATCTTTGGCATATTTATGTGTTCTTGTCAACTATCTAATTGATGCTGGTTCTGTTTATCTTACTGATCTGTTTTTTTAATGTTCCTTTTCCTTTCACCTCAGTGGCATCCATAAAGATGGATACTGATGAAATGATTAAAAGAAATGTAACTATAGAAGTGGGTGTATGTACTGGGAAAACACTTAGGTCAGGAGGCAGCAGAACAATTCTGGGAAAACTGTACTGAGTGTAGGGTGAGCAATTGTAGTATTTGGCATGATATTTTAAGTCAAACAGAATTAAATATAATCATGAGGAATGATCAAACAGACACCCCCCTAAAGCATTACCTTTATGGGGAGAATCCAGTGTGCCTACAGGTTGGTGTTCCCTAGGTTGGTGGGAAAAACTGAGGCTGGAGTGACATACAGATGGGAAGAGGAGTTGAATGTTTGGCAAGCAAAGATCTCTAGTAAATGGTGACCTCCTCCCTGAGGAAGATTGTGACCCTTCGATCCTAATGTATTGATATCTAAATAGGGACAATGGAGACCTTGTGGAATGCTTACTATGATGGAGATCATGGGAGAGGTTTCTTTGGTCAGAGGTGAGTTTCATCTGAAGTAAGTACTATCTCTGCAATGGAACTGTAGACCTAAGAAGGAGGTTATAGTCTGTGAAAGAACAAGTCCAGTGTCTGAAAATCATTTAAAAAATGATTACGTTGCTTACAGTTTGCACAAAGAGAACTGGAAAGGTTAGAAGGAAAACAGGTTAAAAAGCTGCCTCTGTCAACTTGCCTGTCCGGCACCCTGACCACTGAATATTGCTTTCAGATTTTTCTGAGAGCCTCTGGGATGATAACCTCAGCAGTATAATTTTTAATTTAACAAAGATAGAATGTGTGCTTTGGCATTATGTCCAGGGCACAGGGACAGGGAAATAAAAAAATTTTCTGCTAATTTCTAAGAATATTATTATGCCTCTTGATTTCATGAGAAATACTTTATCTGTCAAAAATTAACCTGCACAAATGCAATTTTACTTCCTTGTATTTTGAATAAAAGACTGGGACTCTGACTGCCAGATCAGATCTTGAGAGGAAATCTCCTGACTGACTTTGAGATCTGTCAGCTTGCACCATCACCATTGTCTCTGAGTCATTTCTTGCCTACCAGATATCCCAGGGTTCAGTGACCCACAATCTCTGCTGAGGCTGGTCCCCAGCAGTCTCCACCCCTCATAGCAAGCTCCTGGCCAGCCTGGCTACTGGATATTGTTTGTTATATTCTGAGTGCCCGCTGTCTGAACAGCTTTTCATTTTCTCATAATGGTTTTGTCCTCAAACAACCCTAAAAGGTAATTATTATTTTTGTTTTAAATTTGCATATGAGCAACTGAGATGTGGGAAGGTTTAATGGCTTTCCTAGGATACTCAGCCTATAATATGCAGAAAGCGTCCTGCTTTTCCTGGTTTGGGAGTATCATCTGGATTTAAAAGAGAAGTCTTTAGAGTGAAAACACTGTTTTCCAACAGTTTTCTCTCTCAGAAGGCTGACTCTAAACAGATGTCTAAGGAACTGGTAAAGATTTCTAGGGTAGACCAGTTGGAGGACCCCAGTGCCTGGGCTGAATCCCAAAGCCTTGTCCTTTTCCTTTCTGAGGCATTGCATCCTGCCCTGCCAGGGTCAGTCTGCCTGTCTGTATATTGGACCCCGTGCCACCTCTGGTATGGAAGGAGAAGGCCCTGATCCCACTGATACCTTCTGTCTTAGTTAGGGTTTCTATTGCTGTGAAGAGACACCATGACTACAGCAACTCCAATAAAGAAAAAGCATTTAATGGGGTGGCTCACTTATGGTTCAGAGGTTTAGTCCATTATCATCATGGTGGGACATGGTGGCTTGCAGGTAGACATGGTACTAGAGAAGTAGTTGAGAATTATTCACCTTGCACAGGCAACAGGAAGTTGTCTGCGACAATGGGCATGATTTGAGCATATATGAGACCTCAAAGTCTGCCTCCACAGTGACATACTTCCTCCAACAAGGCCATATCCCAACAAAGCCATACTTCCTAATAGTGCCACTCCCTATGAGCTTATGGGGACAATTACATTCAAACTACCACACCTTCTACTAGGATCCTGTAGATCCTGGGCTTGTGTTGGGGACTAGTCCTCTGTAATAGTAAATATCCAATGTCAATTGGACGGGATCTAGAAAATAAGAGACAAGCCTCTGACTATGTCAATGGAAGGGTTGATTGATTAGGTTAATTGATGTGGGAAGACCCATCCTAAATATAGGAAGCACCATTTGTGGGCTAGAGTCCTAGACTGAATAAAAAGGAGGAAGCCAGCTGAGCATCGGCTCCACCCCCCAGCCCCTCCCCCTGAACCCCACACTCACTTCCTGAGTGTAGATGCTGGATGGACCCTCCAGCTGTGGACCAAAATAACTCCCTTTTTCTTAGGTTGCTTTTGTAAGGTATTTTTGTTATCTTCTCTCACACTCTGAATCTAGCTCAGTGTCTTTTGATTCTTCTGAGAAATCGAGAAAATCCTGAACAAGCGTACCTCCGTTCGTCCTCTTAAATTTGGGCCCTTCAGTCTGCCTTTTAAGAGAGGATCTAAAGTAGGGGATAGGGTCTCCTGACTTTTGGCAGAGTGTATCGTGGCCCTGTCCCAGAGACCAGCCTAGAAAAGCATCATGGTAGTCTACAGAGATAGGTAAGACACTAAAATTTCAGCCTCTTGATACAATCACAGTTTCATCTTGAGAGATGACCTGGGCATTCACCAATCAGAACTTCATAGCTTTTCGTTAACATGAATCCATAATGAAGAATATGAAAGCGGTCACTTCTTGTCCCTAACTTCAAACAAGGAATTAGGGTACTAGATATAACTAAGAATTGCCTCAAGGAAATTAGCTAGGAAAATAAAAGCCTCAGTGGATTCGGTTTAAGAATTTTCCAGGCAGCCCCACCACAGCAAAGTACTTTATCTCGAGAAACATTCATATTCACATGCTGGATTTCAATGTGGAGTTGTTATTAGCAAGTAACAGTAATTAATGACTCAGTCACTTAAGTGCATATATAAATCTAGAGTCTCCCATACCTCAGCCACGGAATAAGCCACAGAAGACTGGTCCAGGGGATACCTGAGGAAGGAGCTCCTGCTTTACAGTTGTCTCTCTTAGTCTCTCATCTTTGCTTCTCTTTGCCTACTGCTTTGTTCTGAGTTGAGGCCTACCAGTGGGGAGTTGGAAAAAGAGGATTAAGCTAACAATGACAGGCTGGATTTCTAATTCTTCTAACCACAGTCAACAACTTCTCAGTAGACCTGGGAGGAAAATTCTGGCTGGCCTCTTTTGGATCATGTGACCTTCTCTGATAACCGAAGTGGGTTTTGTTACCATCGAAACCAGAGAGAACTGGGGTTAGACGGAGGATTGCTAGCAGTCTTGTCTGGCGCGTACAAAGCTGTGATTTCTATCCTCAGCACTACATAAAAACAGGTGGCTGGCTCATGCCTGCAATCCCAGCACTCAAAAGGTAGAGGCAGGAGGATCAGAAGTTCAAGGCCATCCTCAACTATATACATGAGACTCAGTCTCAAAAGAAGGTGGAGAGGTAGGGAGCAGACTATGAGCCAAATATGAAAAGCAAAATTATAATTTTATTTCTCATGATTTGTTTAACATAGCACAATTTTGGCATATGTAACTGAAGAAAGAACCACCTTTTGTCTTGATACAAAATCCAATAAAAGTCAGCTCTAGAATTTTGTGAAGTTAGAATCATCAATTAAGAAACACTGTGAGAAAGAAAAGCAAAATAAGAAAATTAGAAGACGCAACTGGCCCCATTGCTAACAGCTGTCCAGGGAATACACAGCAGAGACATGGTGTTTTCAAAGGATGAATCTGATGGCCAAAGCATTAAAAACTAAACATGTCATAAAATGAACTGAGTATAACTAATTCTAAAATGCTAAGAGTTTGCAGAAAGAGTTGCTATGAATAATACATAACAGGCAGAACCAAGCCTGGGAAACTTACTACCGATTTGTATTTGTTTGATCCAATTTCAAAATGGAAATACCATCAAGCCGGACCTCCAGACAGATCTCTTAAGTGGTCTGTACTCAATAAACCAAGATCCCAATGAACAGCACACCGCTTGACTACTTTATTGGTGAATGCTAAAACTTTACAGTCTCTCAGAGACTCTCAGTGGCGCATGTCCTTACTTCATACACATTTTACAGGCCATCCGTCAGCAGCTCCAATTAAGCCCCATAGTGTCTCCTAATGACTTCCTGTGTCCTCACCAGGCCAGGCCACTGAAGTCTGGGGAGAAGAATCTGCAGGAAAATGGATGGGTTTGGGATATATCCCTTCTCAATATGAGGGAGAAGTAATATGTCTGGGGAAGAGATGTTATAGACAGAAGCTGTGGCCTGAGGATACAAAGCAGGGCCTAGCATGTGTTTGTCTGAAGTGGAGGTAAACAACTTCCTGTGGGTGAGAGACAGTAACTTAGAGAGGTCAAGGGTAGAGACAGAAGGAAAGAACATGTCTGGACAGGATGGATTCTTTCCTCTTAAGTGGAGAACCATAAGGAAGAGTACATTCCATAGCCTTTTGTTGCTGTGCAAATACCTGAGAGAAACTATTTATTTGGGTTCAAGATCTCAGTCCAGGGCAGGAAGTCACAGGAGAAGGGTGTGCTAAATAAGAGTTGCTCACCTAAGGGTGGCCAGGGAAGGGGGTTGAGGAGTCAGGGAGACAGAAAGACAGTCAAGGCAGCAAGGAAAGATAAGCCCAGTGACCCGTTTCCAACAGTCAGGCTCCAGCTCTTAAGCTTCTAGAACCTGCTCAAATAGCATCCCTAGCCAGGGATACAGGCCTTCAATCATGAAACAGGAAGAACATAATCAAGAATTAGGGATGCTGTGGAGAGTTCCTCAAAGATAGAATGAGGTTGTTCCCTCAAAAATGGAGAAGAGAACCCATGGAGCAGAGAGTGCTGGACTCTCTGGATGAAGGCTCACTGTCTCAACATGATGGACCATAGAACATTTGCTGCTACTTCTGTGTGGAATTCATCCAACCTTAAGACCACTAAGAGGAGGCTGGGGCCGTCTGAAGTCTGTCCTTTGTGGTAGGTGCTTCTTTCCCTTCCCACTAGGTAACTCACACCTCTGAGTGAAGATGTCATCAATACAAGGCTTCCCTCACAGCTAGTTACTTGGACACACAGAGACATGTAATGCTCACAATAAGGGGAAATGCAGTGCATTATTCAGTTAAACAGGTCTTGCTATCACTTCTGTTTTAACCATTAAACAGTTATCTGGGACTCTTGCGAGCCCAAGCCCTTACCTTTTAGAAGTGAATCAGACACATCTGATTCTGGGTGGAAGCTTTATTCTTCTGTCCTGTTCATTCCTATGAAACATGACACAGTGAAACAGAAGTTGTCCAGGGTTAGTTTTCTAACAGTGACATTTACATACCTATTATATATATTGTTCAATTAAAAAAAAATCACACAACCTTCCAACTCCATCATCCAAAGCTAGAAAGTATTTCCACTCGTAGATGAAATGAGGTTGCTATGAGACCGCCTGTGTCACTGAGCATCTACCCACGAGCCTGAGCCCCTGAAAGGCACCAACACTTTGGTCCTCTTTGCCATTCTCACTCTGCCTCTGACATTCATTCTTGTAGGATCTGTTTTGAGACGCTGCTTCCTAGGCCTTATTGTAAAGGAGCAGCACATTTTTCCCTACAAATGTCTGACCTACAGAAGGCTGAAATAATTGAGTGAAATAATAAACAATACAGCAAATTTTAAGATTCATTTCTGAGCAGTAATTACCATCCTTTATCATAACCAACGATCCATTCAAATACATTTTATTTTCCTTCTCATTCCAAAGTGGCTTTACCATGAGCTTGCCTCTTCTTTTCCTGTCACATTATCTACCCATCCCTGCAACCGTAGCAATGTACATATAGCGTCTTCTTTCAGTGCTTTTGCTCTCTATCATCTATACTGACATCATATAGATGTCCAATCTTGGTCCAACCTTTCCCCGCTGGCCAATCCGATCCTTCCTCACCATCACCACTCTTCTCTGGACCTAGTTTCTGTGCCAAGTTCCAGACTGCCCCATTGCTTCCTAACTTAAAGCACCCTCTGCTTGCCTTTGCCAGCCACACCTTGGATCTTTTAGACTCAGCCTTCCAGACTTGCCCTTCCTTGAGGGAACTTTCTGTGTCTTGATTAAACAAATAAAAGGGACCAGAAGACACCTTGATGTTTCCTAACAGGACCAGTGCTTCTCAGAAGGACTGAATACATTCTTAGTTGGGATGAGCTTAAGGTTCCTCAAAGAAAAACAGTGAGATGAGACAGGAAGTAGAGGCCCAACTGGTCCTCAGAACAGCACTGAGGTAGTCTGGGCTGAGTGGGCTTCCTGTAACAAGGACAAGCAAAGGAAGGGTGTGGTAATGGATAGTGTCTAGCAGTGTGTCAGGAATTTAGACTGTACCCTGGAGACTGCTGTGGGTGGCTTTGCTTCCCCTCCACAGCTGCAGCCTTATGGGTTACATCTATCATCTTTCTATTTTCTATAGCTTCAACCTTCCAAAAGATCCTTTGATCATAATTGAAAGGTTTGATTTCCTCACACCCTAGAGATGTGAGTTTTTATCCAGGGCCTAATACAATTTACCCTTAATCTTCAGCCCACTGACTCAAAGGAAACTTGAACACTCTGCAAGTGGATGCTTGCCTAAGGCCTGCAAATGACATCACTCAGCTCATTCGTTGGTCATCACGAAGCTCTTATGTGGCTAGCCAGCATGTGCCCATTGCTGACTGTGTGAGACACTGTTCATTCATTTTGTACTCAATGCTAGAGATGCCTCTGTATATGGTTACCATGATCACACCTCCTAACTGAGAAAAACTATGTCAAAGGTGCACTGTTGCTATGGTTGGAATACAAAATGCTCACTTCCCTGGCTCATATTTTCAGTATTTCGTACCTAGATTTTCATACTATTTGAGCCTTTAGGACAGAGGTTCTAAGCCTTTCTAATGCTGCAACCCTTTAACACAGTTCCTCATGTTGTGGTGGTCCTAACCATAAAATTAATTTCATAGCTACTTCATAACTGTCATTTTGCTACTGTTATGAATCATAATGTAAATATCTGATATGCAGAATATAAGCTATGTAACCCCTGTGAAAAGGTCCTTTGGTCCCCAAGGAGATCATGACACATAAGTTAAGAACCACTGCTTTAGGAGATGGGGCCTAGATGGCCAGAATGGGTCCTTCAGGACAGGCCTTAGAAGGCGATATTCACCTCTGGTTCTGGTCTAGATGCTCTGCACTCTCATCTATCACAATGTGAACATTTCCTTTATACTCTGTCCACCATGCCTTCTCTGCCAAGACAGACTGAGGTCTCTCTGAAATGGATGCAAGTACACCTTCCTTCCTGAGCTGCTTTTGCTGGGTATTCTGGTCATAGCAGTCTATGAGAGTCAGAGCCCATCTGTATGAGTGTTGTTTTTATCTGGTTTCTGTTTAGGGGAAGGACATTAGCAGAAGCTTTTCCACCATAAGGACTCAACTGAAACTCACATGTTTGCTGGAGACAGAGTCTTCAAGGCTTTAGTGTCCTCTGGGATCTGAGGGCCTCTCATTACCTGAAATAGGAAAATGGCACATATTTAATTATTCATTTTCTATCACCCTTAATGAGGGGATTAACTTCAGAATGAAACAAAAGGAAATAGTCTGACCTTCAGGCTCTCAGGAAGTGATAATTACCTAAAATCTCAAGTCCCTCTAAATGGACAAATGAAAGGGTTTTACTGATCATGCTACAAAAGAATCATCTGGGTCACTAATTGAAGCCACATAACAGAGAGAAATGACTATGAGACTATAAACATGTTAAAAATACGCTTTCTTAATTATGCACACAGGTGCTCTGTGCCTAGACTTCTTGTTGCTTCCCTGATGTTTCGTGAGGCGGGGATATAATGTAGCTTGCATGGTGGATAGGGAAGGGGGGCTGCATGGTGGGGTGTGGGAGTCAGTTTGCTCACAGAAGCAGAACACCAGCAAGGTAGAACTAACCTGGAGCTGTGTTAATCACAGCATTGACACTAACTGCTTGGATTTCCCTGACCTGGTTGATCAGTTTGACCAAATATTACTGTGGGAATGATTCATGGACACATTCTGCTGCACGGCATGTAAACACAGCCTTCTAATATAGACCTTCACTGTTACAATGGTCATAAATAGCTCTGAATTACTACTGCTGTACAACTCGTGACTCCAGTGTGGCTTTGGCCAAGCAGATGGAACCATGTTCCAGGCATTGGGGCAGTACCCGTCTTCTCTAGAACATTTACTAAGCATATCCTGGCAGGTACATCATAGATGACAGAGTGACACTTTCTCACCCTGTTCTTGCCCAAGATAGCACAGTTTTCCAAAGACCATCAAGCCTTTGGAAGGCTCCACACACCAATACTGTGTGGTAACATACAAATATATAACCACTCAAAATATGGCAAAATGAGTCTCTATTAATAACTCAAAAAATCATGGGCATCCAGTCAGTCCAATACCTCTGCCAAAAGTTCAGAATGTTTGCTCAGTGCTTTGATTTTTTTTTTAACTCTGTTTCTGGTTTGCTTCAGTTTATTTCTTATTTAGATCCTCTACCGAGTATATCAAACTTTATCTGTGACCTTACTAGGGCATACCAGAGCATACTGGATTGGCAGGCCTTTAAAGTTTTGGGATTTTAACATTATGCTTGCCAAACAAACATTTCCCTTTTCTTTCTACCATAGCAACTGTCATCTTTGCCATATAAGCAGAAATTGCCAGAGGAAAAGCAAAGGAACTCTCTATGTTATTTTAGGTTGGTAATAGTCTTCTATTATTAACTACTTCTTAAATGTTTAATACTTTCAGACCCAGTATTTCTTTTTAGTTTGTTTGTTTGTTTTGTGTAGAGACAGGGTTTCTCTGTGTAGCCCTGGCTATCCTGGAACTCCCCCTGTAGACCAGGCTGGCCTTGAATTCAGAGATTCACCCACTTCTGCCTCCCAAGTACTGGGATTAAAGGCGTGTGCCACCACCACCAGGTGAGACCCTGAATTTCTGTATGTAACTGCTAACCATCATATTAATTCCATACAGCATGTGTTACTCTGAGTTCACAAACCAAAGCTCAGCTGTTAAGGAATTGTCCTAACTTGATGCTCGACAATCCATGGTTGTGGAATTCAGGCTGGAATTCAACCCCATTACTCTTCAGATTGAGCCAATCATTTTGTGCCAAAACTGACAATTTTATGGTTCAATCTCTAATACTGTCATATATTGACCTTAAAAGGAAATGTAGGATCTCCTGACATAACAGAGTCTCCATGCTGGGAGTGTGCTGACTGGAGAACCTTCTAGTACAGTGTTAAGGTCTGGTAGCAGGAATGGTAATAATACATTCTATCTGAAAACCTCCACAAGGGATCACGCTCATTAGAGTTTTCCAAGCATTGAATTGATTTCAAATATTCAAAGCTAATGATGCAGAAATATTATTTTGGTAGGCCACTGAGCTAGTGATGTATAGCAGGAGTGTAGTCAAATGATAACTTAGAAAGACAGATTTAATCCCCAGAAACTACATGGGAGTAGATACTTTAGATGGAGGAGCCAAATTATTTCTATGAGTTTTCCTTTTGGGAATAATGAGTAATAAAGTCAATTTTCTATTCAACTCATAGTTCCCTCTATTGACACAGTCAGAATGGGAGAAATTATGGGGATTCATGACGATTGCAGAGGATATATAATAGCTTGTGAGCAATGGGCTGTTAAATGCACAATGACTGGCATATTCTGTGCTGTGTTTCTTACATCAAATAATAAGCCATAGGGTCAGTCAATAAGAATTAAAGTGAGCCATGAGGCTTTGGAGGAATCTGAAAGGAAAGCTCAGTCACAAGAGAGCCTCAACACACTAGTGCCATCATAGCGGCCAGTGCCAGTTCTCAAGTCTAGGGCCAATGGCCCTGCCTAGTTGCCAACATCAACCCAATCATCTTTCAGTCCCAAGTAGTACCTTTTTCTCTACTACCTATATGTATTCCCCTTGAAAAGAATACAAAGAATAAACAATCGTGCCCCCAAATTAATATAAGTAAAATATCTTAGACAGCTATATTTAAGAGTCTCCATATTTGAACAGATGGTCAAACATCTTTTTAAGTCGATGTTTACCAAACTAAGAGGAAACAGACTCATCAGCACACCCATCCTATGTTCTCTTCTACCTATTTTTCCTAAACTGACCTCCCATCTGGAAGGCACCTGTTGGATGCAGGGGTGGACTGCACATGACTCAAGTCTGCTGATAAGCATTTTTCATAGGATCTGAGCCATGACAAGATTAATAACAACCACCCCTTGTTACTTATGATCCAAATAACATAACTGAAGGGAAGGTGCTTTAAATAGAAGAATGCCTAGTGTCCTTTTTAATATAATGATCAGTGTACCGAAGAAAAATGAAAACAAGGACAATGATTGAAGGAAAAAAGGTAGGATGATAGATGGATGATTCATCTGGTCCCCAACATCCACAGTGACTCATTCTGAAAAGCAGGAATGTTTAGAAAATAAATCCTACTATTGTACCAGAAAAGACAAGGACATAATGTGGCAGAGAACAAAGCATGCCAGAAACATCATTTTCTTTTTCTTCCGCGTGACTTTTCAGTGTTTGGAATATTATTCTTGCTTCTAATGATACAGAAAGGAGGAATAAAAAGGTAATGACAGGTCTGTCAGAAGAAGCATTTTTATGAATGAAAATATTTCTAAATGGTATTTTAAACATTTCTTGTTGTATTTATTTACATGTGTGCCCATGTGTTTGTGCCACAGCACACATACAGAAGTCAGAGGGAAATCTGTCACAGTCGATCCTCTCTTCCCACCATGACAATCTGGTTGTCAGGTTCGAAAGCAAGTGGTTTAACCCCCTGAGCCACCTTGCCCTACAAACTGTGTGAACTGGGCATGGTGGTGCCTGCCTTTAGTCTCAGCACTCAGGATGCAGAGGCAAGTGAATCTCTGTGAGTTTGAGGTCAGCCTGGTCTACAGAGTGAGTTCCAGGACAGCAAAACAAACAAACAAAAACAAAAAACCCTGTCTCAAAAAACAAAAACAAACCCCCCCAAATAGTATGTTTGAATAGACCTCAGTTTCTATTCATGTTCTCTGCATGGGCCTTTTAAAATTTGCTTCCCCTTCTTGGTCTTTGTAGAATCTGTGATACTGGCTCTTTCCCAGTGAATGTTACACCCTGCACAGGATGGTTCTTTAGGACTACTGCGTTAATGCGCTTAAATCTGCACCGATTTGAATGTGCTATGTGCTGCTGGGTTTTCACTGGAAAGCCTCTTTGTGATCCTGGCCTGAGGCACAGTTAGGAATAACCAGATGGTGGGCCATGCTAGCTCAGGAAGTCCTTTCCATGTGTTCATGCTGCCCCCTTCACCACTTTGCGAATGAGGTTGAGCCAACTTAGGGTCCTCCCTCCTTCTCTCCTTCCCTCCCTTCACTTCTTCCTTTGGTCCAAGAAAATGCTAATGATTGCTGTCCCCCTGATGCATTTCAAACAATTCTAGCAGAACCCAAAGGTGGATGAAAGTACAGAAGTGTGGCAAAGGGGACAGGCGTGTTCCTGACAAGCCTACAAGTGTTCAGATCACACTGTATGTATGACAGGAATCAATAAAAGGATGCTGGGACTTGCAGGAACCATATGAAGGTGCAAAGTCCATGACAGTGGCCCACATCACTGTTTCCACAGCATTCACATCACTAGAGGAGTTTGTACAGTGTGCATAGTGTGTAGAGTGGAGAATAGGCAGCCCTTGGGGTTGGGGGGAAGACACGGAACTGAATCAGTAAGTAGGTGAGCCTCTTACCCTGCATGTCAGAACCCTACAGTGACTTGTCAGTTCCTAGAGCTACATGTGGCCTTCACACCATTCTGCTTCTCTCCATTGCTCCTGGAAGGCTAGTCCAAGAGAGCAAGATGTCTCTTTCCTGACAATAGCAAGTAGCAGTGCTGAGCTAAAACACTGGGTGGCCAGCAGAGGGGACTATCTCTTAACCAGCAGCACTTGGTTGCTAGGAATCACACCTAGTTCTAAGTAACTGAAATTAAAACGATGAGCTGACTGTAAAGATAAAGCTGGTGAGTTCACAGGCTTCTACAATCAAGGAGCAAAGTCCAGCTGGGCATCACAGCCACCAGAAATGGAAAAGAGAGGTCTTTTACATACAGCCATATTCTATTCCATTTTTCTCTTTGTCTTTTGACCAGAGCCATTTTGTTCTTTAAAAGCATGTTTAATTTTTTCTCTCCAAAAATATTTACTTCTTCTATCTATAACTAAGAAATTCTACAAAGTAATGCTGGTTATAGCTGACTGTGGCTTGCTCTGATGGTTGGCTTAGCCCTCTCTGAGCGTGGGGCTGTTGCTGCAGTTGACGGCCTGCCTTGCCTGGCCTGGCCTGGCCTTCATATCTTGCCCCCAAATCATGAGAGAATCTGAGAGTTGGTGTCCATGGGCCTACTCCTAATGTAGGTCAGGGCTTCTGAGTCTGTCTTGTCTAGCAGAGACTATGAAAGGCAGGAATTCTCATAGAAGAAAGCTGAGAGGGTGACATAAATGTCTTAGGAACCATCATCCCAGATCAAGTACCTCTCTGTAGTGTGTGGTATGGGACTAGGCTTAGAGAGCTATACTATGTTTTCTATGGTGTGTAATGTAGAATGATGTTCAGAATATGCGTAAATATTTGGTGTCTGGTTCTCTACCCTTTTATTTTACTCTCTCTCTCTCTCTCTCTCTCTCTCTCTCTCTCTCTCACACACACACACACACACACACACACACACACACACACATTGCTGCTGCTGTCAAGGGGACAACAACAGTCATCTCTACAAATGGGGTTAAGAGAAGCTATGCATGCACTGAGGAGGCAAAGCTTCCTGGGAACTGAGGTTATCTGCATCCATCCATTAATTAGCGTAGTGAGAGTACTGTGCCGTCACCTACATCACTGCCTTGTGCAAGAACAATACTGTACCCCCAGAGTCTCCCCTACCAGCCACGGTCTGGTGTGGTGTTTAGTAGCTCTCCACCCAATCACATTTTAAATGTTACTATTTAGAAGTTTCCCAAATATTCCTGAAATCTAGTGTACCTAAAAATCTCTAAAAGCAGAGTCTTAATGAATTCAGATAAACAAAGACAACTCCTGACTCTAGACATCGAGTCCATTTCAGCAGCTAGAAACAAATACTAACAAAAAGGCTAAAATAAACAGTGATACCAGCCTGGCCTTTTCTTCCCCACACTGAGTGGCTTTGAGGCAGGCTCACAGGAAGCCTCTGTTTGTCCATAGCAGATGTTGACCTGCTAAGTTCTTTAAAAATCTAGAGATTTCAAATTGGACAGGAAAAGGAGAACAGTAGTTAGTTAGGGGCTTGTAATTAAGCTGTGCGCTGAGAGATGTGCTTTTGATACGTGCATTCATCTTAAGAGACATACAAGTTATTTTAAGTATTTTTAGTGGTTACAAATAGCGCAGGACTTCAAGCTTTGAGTCTGACAACCAAAGGGGTGCAAATGTGAGCTGGCTCCTTGACTCTCATGATCCTCCATTGCACTATACTTTTTACTCATCCATCAAGTTATTAAGGGAATGGATATTACCAAAAGAATGAATATTACCATTTCTTCAGAAACTGCAAAGTACTTTTGGTATGTCCTGGTATTTTTTTTTTTTTAACTTGACACTAACTAGGGAACTTTAGCAGAGAAAGTATCATCAGAATGACCTGAGGGTAAGCCTATGAGCTATTTTCTTGAAGATTGATGCAGGAAAGCCCAGCTTACTGTGGGTGGGACTGCTCCCTGGGCAGGTGGTTTTCAGAGGTCTAAAAAAGTAGGCTGAGCAAGCCATGGAGAGCAAGCCAGTGAGCAGCACCCCTCTACGTCAGTTCCTGTCTCTGGATTCCTGCCCTGTTTGAATTCCTCCTGTTTTGGCTTCTTCCCTCAGTGATGGATTATGATGAAGATATGTAAGCCAAATAAACCCTTTCCTCCCCAAGTCATGGTGCCTTTATCACAGCAATAGAAAGAGACTATGCCAACCACTTAGCAAGTGTTGTGGTTGATTGAGAAAATTCGCTACTTTATCAAAGAATGACTAGTGTTGCCATCCTTACTACTAGAACTACTTAGCACAAATGTACACATCTGTGTTTAGTAGTATTTATCCAAATTCCATCTCAAAAAGTTTTCTTTTAAGGCCTGAGTATAGGTGTGTATCTGTGTTCGGGTGCCCTCGGAGGCCAGGGGTGTAGGTCCAATGGAGCTGGAGTTTCAGGGGGTTGTGAGTCACCTGATGTGGGTGCTAAAAACAGAGCTTGATTCCGGGGCCAGTGCAGTCCGTGCTCTTAACAGATGGGCCACCTCTCCTGCTCCATCTCAAATTTTAAACAAGCTCTGTTACACAGTAGGGGCACTCCAAGTTTATTTTCTATAACATACAATATAGACCACTTGCACCCTAGGCAAGTGGTCTACTCTCAAGTTATCGCCAGCCCTCAAGGTCTGATTTAAAATACTCGCTTTTCTTAAAGCAAAACCAGACTTTTCAATTTAACTTGACCCACAGACTAAGCCCCAGTGTGTCAAGTATTGTGCAAAGAGCTTTGGAGAAGGCCGGGACACGAGAAGACTGGCTCTGTCCTCAGTGATTGCAAAGGGAGCGAGCTAAGGAGGAGGAAGCTAAGTAAATATAGGTGAATTAATTAAGCTGTGATCTAGTAATATAAACATATACTAACAGAAGATAATCCTTTCCTTATAAAGATAAAACAACAGCAGCTTTAAAGATAAGTAGATTATTGGAATGGATTATTAAGTAATGGAACATTAAGTAATGTTCGTTTATATTTCCATGTCACGCTTATCCAGTGCCCAATAGAGGATATAGTCTCTAAGCAATAATGACAGTGTGAGGAATTCCTCAAAACCTCCTAGTGATGGGATATTAACACACAGAAACGGGGTTTCAGTGGGCTGGAATGAGAGCATGGGCCAACTGCTCAGGGATGCCTCTGCACTGACTCTCTTGGCTTCTCTTCCCCAACATGAGATATGGTCTTGCTGAAATGATATCCAGCACAAGAGAGCTGCTTCTGTAAACATCCTCTCACAGAAAAGTCAAATACAGGCAGTGCACAGTCACCCTTGACTAGGGATGTGATGGTCAAGTAGAAGACTGTAAGGCACAGCAGGAAACTAAGCTTTGAGAGGCTGGAGAGATGGCCCAGCATGGTCTCCTTTGGCAGAGGACCCAAGTTCATTTCCTAGCACCTTCATCATTTTGGTTCATTACCACCACCTACAACTCCAGCGCCTGGGGATTCAACTCCTTTGGGCCTCCTCAGGCATCTGTACACATATGGTGCATATGTAGACAAGCAAGCAAAACTAGCTACATATAAAATAAATAAATACATAAATAAATAAGTTTAAAGAAGGCCTCTCTGCAAGAAAGGCAGAAAGAAAAATACCCTTGGGTTGGTGAGATTGATTATCAGGTAAAACTCTTGAGTTTGATCCCTGGCCCGCACATAGAGATGGAGAACTGACCCCACAGAGGGGATCTTCTGACCTCTACATAGTTGCCCTGGTATGCACATGCCTGCACTTACCACTCCCCTCCCACACACACAAATTTAAACAAAAACAAACTAAGCTTCTCAGTTGTCTAACTCACAGATGCACCAAAAATTAGTTTTCAGGAAAGAAAAGGAAAATATGATAAATTTGATAAAGATATAAATCGTTAACAAAAGGGTGACTTTCTATAGAATGTGTTTTGAAAAATTAAATGGTCATCCAAGGGTTCTATGCATCTAAAAAAATATCTGAAATGAAGAAATGGACCGGTTATACAATTGGTGGGACACAGAAAAACTAGTGGATAATGCTGCATTGGAAAGCTGGGATTCCATTGGCAGAAAACATGTGGAAGCCAAAAGGAATGTAAAACCAGAAACAACTGCCAGAGACAACCCACAAGGAACATTTCACACTCATATGTGACTGGAGTTCCAAACATCAGAGCTAACAAACAAGACAAGGACATTGGCACGTAGATTCAAAAAGTAAGATAAACACTCAGAAAAACACAACCACAACTACAGCATAGTCAAAATAATGCAAACCAAAGATTTGTAAGTTTAACATTATCCAAAAGAATAAGAAAAGACATTGTCTTCAAAGAAGCACCATTAAGGTTTACAGCTGTGAACAGGACTGATGGATTCGAGAAGACAATGTTGTCAGCTTTAATGGCTCAAAGAAAGTAGTTGCCAACCTAGATCTTATCTTGAAAAACCGTCTTTCATAAATGAAAGAAATAAAAATATTTTTGGAGAAACTGAAAGATATTATTTATAGCAAAAGAAAAGTAATTTAAAAGGGAAATGCAAGAAGAAATAGGAAAGCACATAGATAAATAAATCCATATTTCAATCTTACTGTTATCCAAACAAAATGGCAACTGTAATGTACTTAGGAGTATACAGTGTATGAAGAAACAAGCAGTGTTCCAAGAAGTCAGTGCTCATGTGAATCGTTTAAAAAGGTCTTCTATTAGATCAATGGTACAAATGAATTGCACAGGTCTTTGATATGGTTTGAACGTTTATGCTTTCCCCAAATTCATCTGCAGAAATTCTCACCCCTGCAGTGGTGGTAATGAGAGCTAGAGACTTCAATAGGTGATGATGTGATTGTTTTAAATGTCAATGTGACAAAATCTAGAATCACCCATTAAAAGACTCAATGAAGAATTAACTAGATTAGGTTTGGCCTGTGAGCATGGTTTTGCACATGCCTGTGTGCAGAGATGTTCTTAATTGGGTGAATTGAGGTGGAAGACCAATCCTGAATGCAAGTGGCTCTGTTTCATGGATGTACTGAATGAAGAGTGGTGGCAAGCTGAGTACTGACAAGCATGCATGCATTCTCTGTGTTGTGACTATAGCTGTGAATAGCTGTTTCACAGCTCCACTGCCTGTGACTTCCTTGATAGGGACAATAACCTGAAGTTGTGAGCTAAAATAAACACTTTCTGCTCTAAAGTGCTCATGTTAGGCTGTTTTATCACAGCAAGGGGAAGTAAAATTAGGATGTGAGGTTATGGAGCTAGACCTCTCACAGATGGAAGTAGGGTCTTTGTAAAAGCAACCAGAGAAGCATCTTTTGCTAGATAAGAAAACAGCTAGAAGGCATCATTGTGAGGAAGGGTCTGGATCTGCTACCCTGTGACCTGGAACTCCCCAGCCTCTTAACTGTGAGAAATAGCTTCTGTTCTTTGTAAGCTATGCAGTTTAGGGCATTTTGTTATAACGTCCTCTACAGACTAAGACATTCTGTGACAAGTCATGAATGCACACTATAGCTTCTAGAATAATTACTTCAGAGTAACAAAATCATATATAACCTGCAGGTTCCTAGAATAAAAACAAAGAACAATAGTTTTAATATTCCAAAGGAGGCAAGAAAAGATTACAAAGGAAACTGAAAGTGAAAGGTAGAAAATAATGTGAAAGAAAATGAAGAGGTTTGCTACAAACCCAATATATCAGCTATTACACAGAATATAATAGGTCCAATTTGAAATAAAAGATGATGACTGTCAGACCATTTTTAAAAAATCCAATTACATGCTATAAATATAATAAATGTTTGATGTGAAAGGAAAGAGAAACATACCTTGCCAAAACTAATCAAAAAGAAAAGATATCAGGAACTACAGTGTGATTTATTAACAGTGTGAACCATAAGCAGGCTGATATTACAGACCTAACTATCTATGCACCTAGTAGCATTAAAATGCATAAAATGAAAATCACATTGAGAAGAACGAACACATCTTCAGTAAGCAGTAGACAAAGCCCAAACAAAAAATCAAAAAGTATATAGAACATATGAACATCACAATTAAAATGCCTGATCTTATTCAAAGTTGTAGCTACTGGAGACCAGTTAATGCTGCAAATATTTTTTTCAGTTGTATTTGCTTAATAAAATGCTGATTGTCCAGAAGGCAAGCAGGCAATAGAGTCGGGACAACCAGACTAGGAGAATTCTGAAAGAGGAAAAGCAGAGAGACACTAGCCAGACACAGAGGAAGAAGATAAGAATGCTCCACTGAGAAAAAGGTACCAAACCATGTGGCTAAACATGGATAAGAATCATGGGTTAGTTTAAGAGTAAGAGCTAGCAAGTAATAAGCCTGAGCCATAGGCCAAACAATTTATAACTAACATATGCATTTGTGTCATTATTTAGAACTAAATGGCTGTGGGACTGGCCGAGTGGGACAGAGCAACTTCTGACTACAAGTTAACATTCATTTCACATGAGTATTAAAATTCATATGTTATAACAGAGTATCAACAATTTAAAAAATATTAAAAGTTTAAAAATATATTCTTGTACCAGTCCTTCCCAGAATAGAGCAACCTGGCCCCTTGACCCAGCTGTATGCCATCAACCTGTTCTCCTTCTTTATCTGTATGTAATAACCTGCCTCCTCTTTTTCAGTACATAATAACTCCACTTCCTTGTTCAGCTGCACGCAATAGTTCTGACTCCCTGTACGTAATAAGCACATGCGCTTCCAGGGTGCTAAGGCATCTCTATTAGAGAGTCCGTTCTATCTGACTCCAGATTTCTTTTCTGTGTTTGTCTGTGTTTTCGTTATTCCCTCACAGCTCTAGTAAGGCTAAATTCCTGGAAGTCCTGTCAAGGACTTGGCAGCCACCTATTCTAAAATATATAGTAGGCTTGCAATTGTTCTGTGGATAGTTATGTTAGACGATTATGACCTGGTTATTGTTTTTATTTGGAAATGAAGCATGCTTTTAAGGAGGTGTCATTGTGTGTCAAGCTGACAAAAGGTAGGCCTGTGATGGCCAACCTTGGTTGTCAATGTGATTGTTTCTAGAATTGACTGAAGCCCAAGCAGTTGGGCTTGTCTATAAGGGATTTTCCTGAATGAATCATTCAGAGTGGGAAGACCCACCCTAAATTTGGGCCCTATACCTTCAGGTAGCAGACATATCCTCACACAAAAGGACAGGAAGAAGGGAGCTTTTGTTTTTTGCCTGTTTGCCCTCACTGGAAAGGTCATCTATCCTATTGCTGATGCATCCCTTTGCTGGTGTTTGAACCTGCTTCTTGATTTGACCAGCAGCTCTCAAGAATTCTCTGGGACTCCAGCACCAGATCTGCTCAGACATTTGGACTGAACAACTACTGAAGTCTTGCCATTGTTGGACTATGCAGATCAAAGCTTGTAACCTACTTCAGTAAATTCCATATATATTCATTCATGTGTATATTCATATTATATATGCTCATTCTATCAGCTCTGACTAATACAGCTATGGCGCAATGAAAAAGGGTCTCACTGTGGATCACACGGACACAAAAAGGATAATAAAAGGCTAAAAATAAATTTATGCTGGGGAATTTGATAATGTGAGCAAAATGGCCAATTTAAAAGCTAAAATTTACCAAGCCTGATAGAAGCAGACAGAAAATATGGCTATTTCAGTAATGTATTACAAATGAGTCCCAGACCAGTGAGATAACTCTGTGGGTGAAGGCCCTGGCCACCAATCCTGAAGACCTGAGAGTTCAATCTCTGGGAAAGAGCTGACCCTTCTAGGTGACCTCAGACTCCATGTGCTGTGCACACACGTGTACAACTAATAATAAATATATTTAAATGTAGCCCATAATTGAAGAGATTTTTTTTGCCCTACTGAAAATCCAGGTCCAGATAGCCTACCAGTGAGTTCTTCCAAACATCTTGAAAAGAATTAGCACCTGTATTCTAGAATTCCTCAAGAAGATTAAAACCTCTTAAATACTTTCAAAATATTAAAATAACCCAATGTGATCTACAAACTGGGATACGCATTATGAGAAAGAAAATCCCACTTTTTTTCTCAGAGACATCTCTAAAATGTCTTAACAAAGTGTTAGGGAAATCAAAGTGAGTGCAGCTGAGCCTATGTGTGCCAGGATGGTCTGTGAGCCAGAAATCAAACTGTTCATCTCAAGGACAAAAAGAGGAAGAAGGTCCTGCAGGCATCCCCAATGCTGAAGCATCTAAGAAATCCAACTTTGGCTCCTTATGAGAATGATTTCCTGTTAGCACCTGGATCAGACACTTATTATAAAATCACACAATTTCAAACACAAAACATGGAAAACTCCCCTTCAGCATTTTGGGGTACAGAGTCTAGATTAGCCTGTTACCACTTTTATACAACATTAGCCTTGAGGTCTACAGGGGGAAGAGAAAGGGAAGAAGAAAGTGGTGAATGAAAGGCAAGAAATAATATTGTCACTTGGAGATAATAAGATCATTCCTGTACAAAATTTCCACAAGTTTGGCATATCTGTATGAACTGGCAAGAAATATATAGAAAATAAAACATATTTATAATGGAATTAAAACTCAAATAATTAGAATTTTATTAAAGCAGGGATGGTAGAACATGTCTTTAATCCTAGCACTCAGGAGGCAGAGGCAGACAGATCTCTGTAAGTTCGAGGCCAGCCTGGCCTAAGTTCCAGGACAGACAGTACTACACAAAAAAAACCTTGTCTTGAAAAACAAAAAAAAAATTATTAGAAATTTGGAAAGTATATGATATTAATGAGAAGACACCATAGTCAAATAAATAGCATACACATTGTTATGTGAGAAGTGCATTGTTAGCACTCCATAGGAACGCATGCTTCCAGGAAGCCCTAATCAAAATCCAAGATGTCTGTTGGTTTGTTTCTAGAAATTAACAAAACTTTCTAACACTAACACAAAACTACGAGGGGCTAGAAGTGCCAAGGTGTTCCAGAGGCAAAGCATGAGTGGAAAAGCTATTTTTTTTTTTTACAGATTAATTATTTACTATGTATACAGTGTTCTGCCTACACATCAGAAGAGGGCACCAGATGTCATCATAGATGGTTGTGAGCCACCATGTGTTGCTGGGAATTGAACTCAGGTCCTCTGGAACAGCAGCTAGTGCTCTTAACCTCTGAACAATTTCTCCAGCCCGGAAAAGCTATTATTTGAATTCTAAAGCTACTGATAATCAAAAATGAGTGCTGTGAATGCTAGGACAGTGGGTCCAATGGAAGAATGAAGGGTCCAAAAGGAGCCTGGAATATCCATCATCACATGACTTACAAGAACATGAGCCCGTGACTCAGTAGAAAAAGGCAAATGGAGAAAAAAGCACTTCTTGAGACCAAATGCAAAAGCCAACTCCTGGTAGCTTGCCTTTAGAAGTATTTCCCCCCCCCCATCTTCAGGATCTTGGATCAAACCATCCAGAAATACAAGATAGAAAAACTAACCACAAAAGAAACAATGGAATAAAATCAATTCTATTAGAACTTCTTTTCCCCCAAAGTGAGCAAGGTAATGGGAGTCATTGCCTTATTGGAACCATATTAAGATAAAATGATGAAAAATGCTACTATTTATAAAGATAGCTGAGAACATGAGTTTCTGCATATCTCTTGTGGGAGGAATAAAGCAACAGAACCATTTTGGGAAGCTGATGGTGACTACTGGTCCTGAACATGAATATAACCTCTTACCCAGCAAGGCCATCCCAGGTACACACTCAAAAAAGCTGTAGTATCTGGTCTTTTGGTACATGTCTGTAGTCCCATGACATCAAGGTCATCCTCTGCCATATAGTAAGTCCAGCCTGGGCTATAAGGGATGTCTCAAACAAACAACAAACAACTATCCCACCAAATAAAGAAGAAATGGAAATGTCTATCAAATTCAAGTTTTACAATATACACAAGAACAGTATCTGCTGTGGAAAAAAAAGCTGAAAGCTGGCTTGGGATGTAGTCAGTTGGTAAAATGCTTGCCATGTAAGTGTGAAGGCTGAGTTTTTTTTTTTTCTCAGCACCTCTGAAAAGCTGGGTACTATTGAGTGCCTACCACCCTAGCACTGGGAGGTGGAGACAGAAACATCCTGGGGATTATTGGCAGGCTGACTAGCTCCAGGTACATCAATCAATTCTGTTTCCAAAAGTAAAGTGGAAAGGAACTAAGAAAGACTTGACATTGCCCTCTGGGCTCCATATACACGTATATGTATACACATACACATACACACACACACACACACACACACACACAGGGGCCGGGGGTGTTAGAAGCTACCCAAATGCCTATTAACAAAACAGCTAATGAAATTTCAATATCGACTCACAATGGAATAGCATAGAGATATACAAAAGCAAAACTACAGATGAATCTCTCAAAGTTTAACATCAAACCAGACCAAAACATGAGCAGACTCTATATAAACTATAAAAATGATCTGCATCATTACACGCCAGGTGACTTTGCCACTGGGAAGTTGGCAGTGGACATTTGTGCCATGTGTTGGTTGCCTTTGAGGGCATACAGTTCTGTTCACCCCCGTCTCTGAGTCTGGTCTCCTGCCTATAATTGCTAGCATTCTACCCCATCAAATTAGCTGGACAGAATGCAATTTCTGCCTATGTAATTGTTCTATTCCCCTTCAATATGCATATTTACAACTATATTCTACTGAGGTTCTGCAAATACCTGCTTCTGCTGAATTATTTCTGGGCCTTCATCTCTGCAGGTAGCTCCCCAGTTTCCCGACACTTTCTGAGGCACACATTCTATGCTCTTTATCCACGCGCCTTTTTCTTCATCACCATTTTACTTTATTGAATGTGATATTCTGCCTCTTTCTATGCTGCTAATGCACAAATAAAGGGAAAATAAAGAAAGCTCTGGGGGCTGAGAGATGGCTCAGAGGTTAAGAACACTGATTGTTCTTCCCAAGGTACTGAGTTCAATTCCCAGCACCCACATGGTGGCTCACAACCATCTATGATGACATCTGGTGCCCTCTTCTGTATACTGTATACTTAATAAATAAACAATTAAAAAAAAAAGAAAGCTCCAAATAAATGGGGCATGGCGGCTTACTCCTGTGATCTCAGAGCTGGAGGGGGTTAAGCAGCAGGCCTGGAAGTTCAACACCATCTTTGCTTACATATTGAGTTCAAGGCCAGGCTGGGAATACACAAAACCCTGCTCCAAACAAACAAACAACAAAAATAATAGAAAAACCTAATTCACTAAGAAACAGGAGTTGGTGTGTACTTACAATCTCTAGTACACAGGAGAATGGAGCGGGAGGGCCACAAGTTTAAAGCCAGATTTGGTCTCAATAACAAACACAGAAGATTTCAATGATGACTTGGGATCTCTTCAATGTCATCAGATTATAATAGCTTGATACCACTAAATACTGAGTTTATCAAATGCTATTGTTTACTATTATTTCATATTCACCAAACATATTCATGTCTACAACTTTGGCTTCTTCAGGCTTTCAGGCATTGAGAGGCCAACATTATTTAAATTGATACGTAGATATTCTTTAGGTTTCCATTTTACATCATTCCTGGTGATAAAAGATACCACAAATATCAAGCTTAGAGTTTTGCAAGTAGGAGCTATGGTACTTCACTGTTTTGGCCTTACCTGGACCATCTTGAAAAGTGGGCAAACTTTTTAACACTCACAGATTCAACAGCCAAGAAGCCAAATTCTCTGTGACTCTGTCCAGTCATTTTAATACATATAATTAAGTACATGGAGAATTTTATTTTGAGGTAAATGTGGACAACTACCACACTACGCATGCTCTCTCATCACCCTCCTATTTCTACAGAGTGGACCGGCAGTCAGCCTGTTCGATTCTGCGCACTAGCTGTCAAGGAACGGCCACACCTTCTACCACGGTTGAATACCACAATGTAGGCGGCAAAGAACAAAACTACACTCCAAAGTGAATCTTTTCTGTTTGCTTTTATTTTATTTTTTGTTTTTTTTTTTTCCTCCCCCTATAGTACCCTTTGGGCATTTTCCATTGACCACTGAGACAGTCCATCTTCACTCCTAACTAAAGGCCTCCAAAGAAGCTTTCATCAGTTCCCTGGGGTCTGAGAAGACTAGGTGGATACACCAGCTGTCATCTGCAGCTGCAGAGAGAGAGCAAGGCTGGCTGAGCAAATGAGGACCTGCTGCACTCTGGCAGAGCAGGGCTCGGGGGAGGAGCCACATCGTTGGCATAAACACACTGTGGTGAACCACCTCCCCAGCTCTGTTTATTTTGTACACAAACCTGGCCATTAGGTTCAACAAATATTTATTAAACATCTGTGCTATATCAAACCACAGCTGAGACCAAGGGCAATAAGACATAATACTCTTTTACAGCTTTGTAATTCCCAAAGCCCTGTTCACCTGTCTCACCCGAGGCAGCCTTGCAAAATCAAATTCCATCTCCATTATAGCACCCACCTGGAAGGCTGGAATCTGAAAGGCTGAGTTACTAGAGATCACATAGCCTGGAAACAGAGCATTGGGGACCAAAATGCAGGGATTTGATTCTTTAATGATCTACTTTACCATATGAACCTATTTTTATATGCTGCTATTTGGCATTAATTACAGGGTGTTTTCTGACCCATGGTGAATGCCACGAGAGAGATAGATCTTCCTTTGCTTATAATTCTTTGTTAACGCCACAGAGAAGAGGAATCTTGAGGCTGCTTAATACTTCTTGTCATTTATTTCTGAGGCAGGATCTCATGTAGCCCAGGCTAACCTCAAACTTGCCACCTAGCTGAGGTTAGTCTTGAACAACAGAACCTCTTGTGTCCACCTGCCAGGAAGTGGGATTACAAGCACGTTATCACTATGCCCTACACCATCGTCCTCTTAATTCTGAAATACTTTTTCACTCCTGATTACTTAATAGTTTCTCCAAATTATATTTTTATTTACATACACTTTATTTTGTTGAATCAGATATTTTGTCAACAAAATGAGTAAGAACTAAATTTCTACATTTCTAGGGCAAGCATTTTGGCTCTTGGTCACCTCCAGTTTAGAGTTGCATTTTCTATACTGCGTCACCACCAATATTTATTTCTAATCACACTACGGATTCCTAGAAGAGAGCAACCACATTATAGTTCTGGGAGTGAGGCCAAGACTAACAATATTTGCTGAATGGAATTTAAATCATGGTTGGCCCTGCTACTCCCTAAATGGGAAACATTAGCACTAATGGTTAAGCTTGAAAGTAGAGTAAGCAGGACCAGGGTAAGACAGCTGGCTTTACCTCTGCTCTTGGGTCAGATCACAAACTAAGTCTTATAGCTCTTGTTAGAAAATGGGGTTTTAATAGCCACCTCTTAGGGTCTTTGTAGCAACTCAGTGAGAAACACAGAATTCATAACGTGTGAATGAAGTGTTGTCTAGACGATGTACACTTGCTATGACCACTTCCTGTGATCTTTCCAGAAGCCCTTCTCCTAGGGAATGTAATGCTACATTTCACTACTACAAATTGAAAGGTCAGAGTTCCACAGCAAATTATCCATGGAGCATTCACCATAAATGCCTGTTTGCTGAAAATAACTGACGGAGCATTGTGGTTATGCTGGCTGTGGAACAGAGGGGGTCTCTCTTTTTTTTCTCTCAGGGCTATCTTTATTTGTGGTAATGTGAGCTGGTGAATGATGTTGGTTTCAAATTATATGCTACTTTGAATAATCACACCTGCCTTTATAAAGCTATGATAACTAATGCTACAGAAAATTCTCAAAAATAGGAGCTTTAAATGTAATCAGTATGTAACAGATTGGCAATGACGACTCTGTTTTGAGGATATAATAGCATTTAGGAATTCAGTGTGATGATCCCTTCAGGCTAATGATGAGCAAAATGAAAATTATACCCCTGCCATTTATACCTCAGACCCTAGATAAACATAATACTTCTTAACATTGTTTTAGCACATTGAGATTTTCAAAAAATGTAAATTTTTTGGTGTGTGCATGCTGTGTTTGTATGTGTACATGTGTTTGCAGTGTGTTTACCCATGCATATACATTTTGGGGGACCAGAGGTGGATATTGAGTATCTTTTCAAAAGCTTTCCACCTTATTTTTTGAGACTGGCTCTTTGAGCCCCCAGCTTGTATTTCATCTAGACTTGCTGGTCAGTGAGCCCCTGGGATCCACCTATGTCTGAGGAGTGCTGGGGTTACAGGTATGTGGCTCTAGTTTTCTAAGTGGGTTGTGCACATTTGAATTCGTGTCCTGATGCCTTAGCAGTGAACACTTTGTCCACTGAGCCTTCTCCCCAGTCCCACAAGTTTTTAGAAGCAAATTCTCACCTGTGTATTTCATCCCTAAGGCTGAATTTGGAAAAGGAAAGAAAAAGGGCATAGTGATGCACTGTTATAAACTCAGCAGCTGGACAGTTTTGAGGCCAGCCTTGGTTACATAGCAACAATAGAAGAAGGAATGGGGAGGGGGGCAGGAGGAAGAGGAGGAGCAGAAGGTCTATTTCTATCAATGCATAACTGTGACAAAGAAGAAAATCACTTTACAGACTTCAGGTTTCTCACTCCAGCAGATTTATTCTTTGAGCAGAAACTTTAACTGACCAGGGAGATTATAAATGCCATTCTCTAATTCGACCTCTCTGCCTTCCAGTCTTTCTACAGTCAGCACACAGTATTTTCATGATTAGGGAAAAGGTCCTTCATTACTATTATTTTCATTTTGCATTGAAAAACAAACAGTGTGCAGGGCAGGGGAGCATGTGGCCTTCCCATAGTTTGGGTGACAGACTTGTCATGGGAGAGGACTCATAGCTTTTGCAGTGAAATTCAATAAAGGATGTTGAGTCCTGACCTGGACCTGGGTTTACAGACTAATGATCAATAAGGAATCTGTTTCCACAGTGTACCTCACTCCCATGACACTGGCATGGATGTCAGGTCATTTATACATCACTATAATTCTTACGATAATGGCGTCTGGTGCACTGTAGGTGCTTAGTGTATATTTGCCAAATCAACAACTGTAGTGTCAACATAGGTGGCAGTTGTTTCTGTCACCCAGGACAGGGGCTACATCACTGTCTGGTTGAAAAATACGGGGACAGGGGGTCTGGCTCTCAGAAACTGAATTGGTGATTATTAATCCCAAATCATCACTAACCAGAGACTGTAGGCAGCTAGAACTTTGTATTTTTCTCATTATAAAAGTATTATACAATAATAGAACATACAGATAAGGAAAAGGAGTATTTTAAAAATCACTGGTGATGTAGGAATATAACTTGTTCACATAGTCTGTAATTCATATATATGTTAAAAATATATATTAACAAGAATCAGGATTGTACTATTTTGTAATTTTGATGTCATCAAATATTACCCTTCCATGTCATCTTAAATAGCACTAAAGTAGGGCTTCTTAAACTTTTCCACTGATGACCCATTTTTACCCTATACATTTTTACAAGCTGACAGATGTATGTGTGCATGTGTGTATGTAAGATAGGCATACAAACTGAAAACATGCTGGAATAAAAAATTTATTTTGAAACAATTTTTGGTATATAATTTTACTGTTTATTGGAGATGAAAGCAAACTTTCATTGCGATAAGATAAATAGTTTATTTTTACAGAAAGCATTAACTCTTGGGGCTAAAGGAAGGCTCATTGGTAAAGACTACGTGATGATGATCTTGCAGAGGACGGGATCAGTGATCAGTTCTCAGTACTCAGATTGGATGCCTCACAACTGCCTGTAACTCTATCACCAGGGGATCCTGCGCCCTCTTCTGGCCCCCAGGGTACTTGCATATATGTGCCCCTATTGGATCACAATACATGTAACACACACACACACACACACACACACACACACACACACACACTTTAAAAAAATAGTTGAATCTTCAAATCACAGCAAGTATTTGGTGCTGAAGGACATAGCATTGTCAATGTTTTTTTTTTCTGAATTGACTAATATTTTGACTTTATAATCACCAGTGATAGTAACTACTTTGCATAAGTACATAAGACAAAATGGCAGAAGTATGTTTAGGCTATTTCAGAAATTCTATTCTAATCCTAAGTCAATTTTTGCTTATTTTTTTTAATGAAACACTAGTCAGCAATTCAAACAATAATATTTAAAGGCAAACCAACACAACATAATCTGCACATACAAATTCAGTATTTGTAAGCTGAGGGATGGTGACAGAAGAATATTAAATGTTTTCAGCTTCCATAATTAGAACGTTATGTTTCTATAGAAGCAGAAAATCTTGTATATGCAGTAAAAAAGACGCTGCAACTCATAGCATACTCCAGTTCTGAGTCTGAACTGGGGTGTCTCTCACCAATACTGTAAGCTTGACAGCACAGGTGTGAGCATTGCATGTTCAGAACCAAGGCTGCAGTGATATCACATAACACACCACAGCTAAGCACTATCAGACATCTTTCAGATTCACTATGTATTTAATTCTGGATTATTTTTTGATTATTAAATGTTCAGAAACTTTTACTGTTGCCAATTTTTTTCCCCAACCCTGACATTCAGTTAGTCACCCTCAGTGACAACCCACAGTTGAAGAGGAATAATGTAGTGTGATGCCAGATGTGTACATACTAATTTGTCTACCCACTGCCTGCTACATTAGAAACGTGTCCCCGTTTTTCTGTTAGAAAAGATGCTGTAATGAGCATATGATATGCAACCATAGCTGAAATACCTAAACCAAGTATGGTGACATACCTGTAACCCTGACACTCAGAGGGCTGAGACAGGATCCCTGTGTGGGCTATGTAGTGAGAACCCCACCAGCATGAGCTACATATATAGACCTTATTTCAAAAAATAAATAAAAAGAAAGAAAATAAGAAAACAAAACAAAAAACTCAAGCAATCTATCAAACAAATAATTTTAAAAATCAAACACTTCATAAAGGAAGCTGTCATCTGTAAAGGACCATCCATATGTAACTTTTGTAGAGACAGACACCAACCACTTTGGAGCCTGAGAAGATGATGTGCTGGTAAGATAGTCACTGATTTGCCTGGACCTGTCCCGTTAGCTGCTGTGACTGCCAATGTCCCCGCTTGAACAACAGAGTTCCTACTGATGCCCCAAACTCAGGATAAAGTCTAGAAGTTGGAAGCACCAACTTAGAGAACAGTATTTGTCATATCCCCAAAGATTCCTTGTGGATTTAGGGTGTTATGGATATTTTGCTGAAGATTTAACCTTAGCTTCAACCTCATAGTACTAGGAGAGTTCTATCATCACACAGCTGTCTAATACTTTTAGAGTTCAAGACTCTGAACCAATGGGACTGTGCACACTCCCCTTTTTATGTTCAAGCAGAGCTAAATCACCTATGCAGGAATTTCAGCAGGCTGGTTTCAATGCCACTCAAACCTTGAAAAGGGTGAGTGAGTGACATCACACACAGAAGGCTGCCTCCTGTAGGATCCCATTTATGCTCCCAGCCAGAAAAGGCAAATCCCCAGAGATGGAAAGCAGGACAGTGATTGAAAGGGTTGGGAAGGGTATAGCAGCTACTTTTCTTATTGTTGGGCGAAATTCTTCTCAGGAAGTAATTTAAGGGAAGGTTCCTTGGCTTATGGTACAAGGCTGCACAGTCCATCGTGTTGAGGGGGCACCATGGCAGAACTGAGAAGTGTGTCTGGTCATACTACAGACAGTAGGCAGGCAGGGGACCAGGTTGTGAAAGCACCAGATCAGCCTCCAATAAACCACTTCCTCCAGCTGAACCTCACTTCCAGGCATTCACCCAGCAAGGGACCAGCTGTTCAAACAAGTGAGCCTTTGGGGAACTTTCACATTTAAATTTCAACAGAGAGGACCAGGTACTACTACTTAATGGCTATTGGCTGAGATAGTGATGCTCAGAGCTTATTACTGTAAGCATACTAAAATATAAACTTACAATTTAGGACACACTAAAGCGTATGGTTAAATTGCTGTGGAAGGACGATGGAGCCCCATGAGTGGATACTGCTTCACAGATGTCCACCCTGAACTCCCACTTGGGGAGAGGATGTGGTCTTGAACCATTTCCAGTCAACTAAAGGGTGCTTCCAGAAAAACAAGCTATAGGGTTGATGCATGTCCCCTGGAATCCACAAACAGTATTCTAGCTGGAATCTGAATCTTCCTTGATAGGTGTTCAATAGTGAGAGGCATGTGGTAACTTAACACAAACCAGCAGGGGTCAGCCAGGAAAGGCTGCTAAAGGTTGGATGTGCTCCTGGAGTTGGTGGACAAAACCACGAATTTCCTATGGGTCAACACTTGAGTAAAAGCCCTACTGCAGTGAAGGGACAGGATTATTAGAGAAGCAAGCTGGCCAGATAAGAGGAAGGAAGGGGCTCTGAGCCTGCTCTCCCAAAGACCCTTTTCCTGAAGGAAGAATGTGTGGAAGGCACTGTTGCTTCCACACAGACTTATTTCTAATGCAGCCAATTATAACAGGCTTCACTGTGGGTAAAAATGATTTCTAAGAAGCCTCTGCCTGTTCCAGAAAGAGGCCCACCCATAGACAGGGAGCTAGATATGAAGTAACCAAGGAAAACAGCAGTTTTATCTTTGTAGCTATGACGGTAGTTAGCTCCCACCATGGCAAAGCCTGCAAGCTCATCGTGTAAGCATGAGAACAAAGGCAGCACATCATGGCAAGCAGACTCCACCAGGATCCAAGGCCAGCAACACCAGCAAGGTCCACAGCAGCAACAGCTGTCAAGGTCGACAGTGAACAAACAAGCCGAAGATGAACACAAGACTTCCAAGCTTAACCACGCCCCCTGAGAAAGCATCAGGTGAGCAGCGTGTGGTCATCGGCCCCTCATTCAGCCAGGGGGCATGCGCAGAGTGTGGGCCTCCATTGGCTCAGCTTGTGATGTGTTCAGATAGTGAACCAATCATAATAGAAATGTCTTCTGTCTTTCTTTACTTTCTATCATCTTATAAAAAGCCCCTAGACAAACGATTCAGTGGGTTTCTCCCTCTCTTGGATCCTCTCCTGTTTTCTGCAAAAGATCTTCAATCTTTAAGCTGTAGCTCTATAATAAAGAATTCCCTTCTATATATGCCCTTGTTGTCTGTAGATTTCTTTCTTGAGACAAAAATTCAAAATACAGCCACTGAGTCATGTGAAGTCCTATGTGACCCTTATTGTCCAGTGCTCTCACCTGATATGAAAGCCCTCGTTCTCAAGACATTCCGTTTCCTGTTCCACTATTATGAGTTACCTGGTAATGAGAACTCCATGAATAAACTTTCTAAAGAACAGTTAGTGAATGCATACAAAACACAACACACACACACACAAACATACACACACACACAGAGAGAGAGAGAGAGAGAGAGAGAGAGAGAGAGAGACAGAGAGAGATATTTCACTGGATCACAGAAAATTTGCTAGAATTCAAAGGATATGATGTAAAAACTCTTATACAGGAGAAAAAGCCCTAGTTAGTAAAACAACTAGTTGTAATAGTCAATCCTGTTTGTCAACTTAACTGAATGTGGAATCAACTAAAAGACATGCTTGCTGGGAAAACCTGTGAGGTTTCTGAGCTGAGAAGACTCAGCCTAAATGTGGGCAGCTCAGATGAAGGAGGTCTGGAGCCAAACGACTTTGGTTTTTGTCTGCTGACCCTTGCTCTTGTTGGCAAGGCCATCTACCCAACTGCCGTCAACTTCTTCAGTCTTCCAACATGGACTGAAACATCCATCCAACAGTGGAACACGGAATCCTCTAAGCCCTAAGTCCCAGCCTGGGATCTCTTGAGTACTCAGTCTCAGAGACTGCATGACTGTTAATATTATATAATTTAATATATATACACATTTATATATATTCATTGTATTAGTTCTGGTCCCCAGAGAAGTCCAACTAATATACTCCTGCCATAATAATTTCTTGCCTTTGATCTCTAAGTTTTTAAATATAACCTGAGAAATTGGAAACCAGATAGCTAAAAGAACCCAAGAACCTCATCTCAATCACCACCTCCATCCAGAATCAACTTCAAAAGCCAGGAAGATACTCCACGGTCACACTTAGCTCAGCACACTAGATTCAAAATCAAGCCATGTGTCAAAGACACTTCCGACTATCCACTGGAGTTCTTATCAAATGGTCAAAATCACCAGTCGATAATACGGCGTGAACGGGACCAGAGGAATAGCCATCAGTCCTATTTAAAGCTCCAAGACAGCACTCAGCCATCTGTCTTGGTTCTCATTCCAAGTTGGAGGAAGAAACTTCTCTGTTCTGTTCAATTTAAACTCAAGTGGAGCCTCAAGACCATTTCAACACATTCCATTTTCAAACAATTTGGAGTACAGCTATTTATCATCTGGATTATGGGACAGTATCATGCTGTGGGGTTGAGATGAACAGTGAGTGAAATAATGTATGCAAACACAGCTCAGTCTAGCACATAAGAGCACACGTATAACTTCAATGGGTACATTAGGACTACATCACTCACAAGAGATACAAGCACAATGCAGAACAGTTTACGCAAAGCAAAAAGAAGCCGGTAGAGAACATAATTAAACAAGAAATAAAAGCATCCATGGCTTTCAGGTATAGCTCAACCCAGCACTTAAATATCTGTCAGGCTCCTCTTCATTTCTCCCTCTGCTGCCAGACACTGGGAGACTGAGACCATCACTATCTAGAATGGGTGCCTGTTAGTCTGTTTATGCATCCACATTTTACCTAATGCCAACCAAGTGCCAGACATCAGTGACCCTGACAAAGGAAACCGTGGTCTTCATAGAATTTATCTCCTCCACTCAGTCTCCTTAGAGTGGAGGAGAGAGGGTGCTATGGTTTGAGTATTTGAGTGTGACCACCCAAATTCATGCAATAAAAACCTGACCATGTATGGCATTATTAGGGAGCTGGGACTTTTAGGAGGCGGGGCCTAATGTCAAGTTATTAATTCATGGAGGCTCACCCTTGGAAGGGATTAATGCAAGTCTCAAGGGACCACAGGTGCTAAAGGTGTTATATAAAGAACAAACATGGCTCTTGGACCTCTCTGGCATGTTGTCCCATTTCCCATCTCGTCTTCTATGACCTAGGACATCCAGTCTCTGTAACTGTGACCTCAACTACATTTCTTTGGGAAAAGCACCCTGGTTTTGGCATTCTGTTATCACAACAGAAAAATGGACTAATATGATGGGGATCCATTAGAAGATAAAGGCTAGAAAGGGCTGGAAAATAAGGCTATACCTTTTGCTATTCTTTAAGTTGGCTTTACTCATCTCCATGCTAGTAAACACACCCCTGTCACATTTCTCTTGCCTTTGACATACTGGGACAGGGGCAAAGATCAGGCCTCAAGTAGACTTGCCTATGAGTTTGGATACAGCTAGTTTATGCGGTGATACTCTCACCAATAGCCTCCAGCTATAACATAACTTCTGCTCTCCATTTCTTAAAAATACCCATTTTAGATTATTTTGTGCTAAGCACAGGATGACAGCCTTCCTGGTTTCCTTCCAATAGGATGTTAGTAAAATACTGCGAAACCCAGTCACTTATTGGTCATAGTACTCCTTTGATGGCCTGATTTCAAGTCTAGGTTATATTCAACTTTGTGACTATGAAGGCTTCAAACCCAAGTTTTCTGAGAAGCCAGGGGACACAATCCACCAGAAAAGCTTAACCTATTTCTCTGGGGAGGTCAAGAATGCTCTTTTGGAGTGCACAAACTGGGTGCTTATGGTAAAAATCGATCTTCAGTCAAAGTTAAAATAACATGAATCAAGTTGTTCTAGACTGAAAACACTTGAATACACAGCACTATTGCGGAGCCAGTCCACAAACAGGTTAACACTACACACTTGTATGGAGCCACCAGATCCATGCCAAAAACTCACTCGGGAGTTTTCACTAAATTTAAGGTTGCTTGGAATGGGAGTGGGGGTGGGTGGGAGGTAATCTTTTAGTTTTTAAGTAGTATTACCAGTCATTTGCTCTGGCCCCCACTATCTCCCTAATTTTGTCAGCCTTTCATTGGCTCCCTATCCCTTCCACTGTAGGTAGCATGTTTTGTAAGGGCAGTAATTTATTTCATTTAATCCGTATACAACGGCCAAATGGATCATTTGGCTCAGTCAAATCCTGTCGTTTAAGCCTTAAACAAAAAAATGGATTTTTAATGGAGAAGCTCACCAGCCTCTAGCTCTGCTTCATTTTCACATGGCCTTGTCCAGCTTACGTCGTCTTCCTAGCATGCTAGCACAGTCTTGTAGAGCCTGGTGGCTACATGGCCTCTAGGGGACAAATCCTGCGTAGCCATCCCTACCGGATTAATCCTAGTCCCACAGTCTCTAGCAGGACTCTGGATTTTTTGTTTATTTAATTTTTTTTTAAGGCTAATGCCCTTATCTTTGCACTCCAGCCTGAAGGTCTGTTGAGCCTTCTTTCCTACCCCTTTGCTTCTAGAATTGGGCCCGGTGCCTCGGGCCGCCTTCTCCGAGTTAGGAAAGGGCTCGAACTTTCCCAGGGAACCGAGGGGCGTCCCCGCGGCGCCTTAGCATCCCCCTCCACCCCCTCGCCGCGCAAAACCCCGGAGGCGCGGAAGGGAACGCGCCGCGGCCCTCGTTCCTGTCCTCCTCCTCCAAACCCGGGCGGGAACCCCAGCAAGCACCCGGTGCACAACGCCCGCCAGGCCCCTCGCCCCAGCCCCTAAGCCAGGCTCTGAGGTCGGGGTGGGGTGCCACCTGCGGGCCGCCACGCGCGATCTCCGGTGCGCGGCTCCCCGGCAGACTGGGCGGCTCCCTACCGGGCTGGGCGGCTCCCCCGCGGGTGCGGGGCGAGGGGCGCGGGGCCTGGGGGTGCAGAGTCGCAGGCCGCGCTGCGGTCCCACCCGGCCGAGAGGCGGCGCGGAGCCCGCACGGGGCCGCCCTTGCGATTGGCTGCGCCCCCCCTTCCCCGCTCCGCCCGCCGCGGCGCCCGAGGAGCGAGGACGCGGGGACCCGCCTCCCGCCCGCTCCCGACCCCGGGCGCGCGGGATAAAAGGCGGGCGGCGGGCGCGGGAGCCCGGGCCCTGCAGCCTGCGAGCGCCACCGGCGGGCCGGGTTCACCCGCCGCCCACCCCCTTGCTTCCCGGCGCCGCCGAGCCCCGGAGGTACCTGCAGCCGAGCGAGAGCCGGGGACACCGCGCTGCCTCCTCCAAAGTCGCCAAAGTTGAGAGGCTGCCGCCCACCGGGAGCAGGAGCGAAGGTGCGAGCGCGCGGGGCCCGAACCGACCCAGCGACGCGCAGACCTTCCGAGCGCACGGCCGTCGGCGGCCTCTCCCGAGCGGCTGCGGCTTCCCAGCGCTGTGAGTGGTCGGCTAGACCGACGGCTGGCTAAGTATTTCCGTTCAATTGTTTATGGGATGCGATTGTGTATTTTTTGTGTCGGTGGAGGGAGTTAAGGCAGAATGCGTCCCTTTTTAAAAACTGAGTTTCTGATAGTGAGACTGTTGCATTGAGAGAAGGTACCTGGAAATCTTACTGAGTTGGAGGAACCTAGGAAAAAATGCATTTAACAGGCCTTTTTTTCGTCTCCCCTGTTGGAAATGAAGTTAATTGGAATGAAAGTAAATACGGAATAACTGAGGGGTTAACTAGTAGCAGTTAACTTGTACTTTCCTCCCTTTTTAAATATTGTTACCAGATTGGTGGGAGGCTGAGCTGGTGAGAAGCGACTGGAAGAGACTGAGAGGCGACCATAATGTCTTTAAGGTTCCACACACTGCCCACCCTGCCTGGAGCTGTCAAACCGGGTTGCAGAGTGCTGCTCTGTTTGTTGGTCATCACGGTGATGGTGAGCCCCAGTGCCTCAGGAATGTGTCCCACAGCTTGTATCTGCGCCACTGACATTGTCAGCTGCACCAATAAAAACCTGTCCAAGGTGCCTGGAAACCTTTTCAGACTGATTAGAAGACTGGATCTGAGCTATAACAGAATTGGACTTCTAGATGCCGACTGGATTCCTGTGTCCTTCGTCAAGCTGAACACTCTAATTATTCGTCACAACAACATCACCAGCATCTCCACGGGCAGTTTCTCCACAACTCCAAATTTAAAGTGTCTTGACTTATCATCCAATAGGCTCAAGGCGCTGAAAAGTGCCGTGTTCCAAGAGCTGAAGGATCTGGAGGTGCTTTTGCTGTACAACAATCACATCTCCTATGTGGACCCGGCAGCATTCGGAGGACTCTCCCACTTGCAGAAACTCTACTTGAGTGGGAACCTCCTCACACAGTTTCCTATGGATTTGTATGTTGGGAGGTTCAGGCTGGCTGATCTGACGTTTTTAGATGTTTCTTATAATCGAATCCCTTCCATACCAATGCACCATATAAATTTAGTGCCAGGGAAACAGCTGAGAGGCATCTACCTTCATGGAAATCCGTTCGTCTGTGATTGTTCCCTGTACTCATTGCTAATTTTTTGGTATCGTAGGCACTTTAGCTCAGTGATAGATTTTAAGAATGACTACACCTGTCGCCAGTGGTCTGACTCTAGGCACTCCGGCCAGCTGTCCCTGCTCCAGGATAGCTTTCTGAACTGTTCTGAGAGCATCATCAATAGCTCTTTCCATGCACTTGGCTTTATTCACGAGGCACAGGTCGGAGAAAGGCTGGTTGTCCACTGTGACAGCAAGACTGGTAATGGAAATACTGATTTCATCTGGGTTGGTCCCGATAACAGACTGCTGGAGCCCGATAAAGACCTGGGAAACTTTCGTGTGTTTTACAATGGCAGTCTGGTTATAGAGAGCCCTGGCTTTGAGGATGCTGGAGTTTATTCTTGTATTGCAATGAATAGACAACGTCTTTTAAATGAAACTGTGGATATTATGATAAATGTGAGCAATTTCACTATAAACAGATCCCATGCTCATGAGGCATTTAACACGGCTTTTACCACTCTTGCTGCTTGTGTGGCTAGTATAGTCCTGGTCCTGCTCTATCTGTATCTGACACCGTGCCCATGCAAATGTAAGTCCAAGAGACAGAAAGATGTGCTGAACCAAAGCAGTGCCCATACCTCCATTCTCAGTCCTGGTCCCTCAGGTGATGCCTCCGCTGAGGACCGGAAGGCAGGGAAAAGAGTGGTGTTTTTGGAGCCTCTGAAGGATACTGCAGCGGGCCAGAATGGGAAAGTCAAGCTTTTCCCCAGTGAGACTGTTATAGCTGAGGGCATCTTAAAGTCCACGAGGGTGAAATCGGATTCAGATTCAGTCAACTCCGTGTTCTCAGACACACCCTTTGTGGAATCTACTTAATTGTGTGCCTGTGTTGGTCTAGTGTCGTGATTTAATCTCTCCCTATTTAACTTTGTGTGGTCCACAAAATCTAGCGCAGGGCAGAAATTGTTTTGTCTTTGGAGATAAAACCAAATGGTGTCTTAAGATGGTTGCTAGGAAGTGGAGCAAAACACACTGGTTGCTTGCTCACTGTGCTGGGGGAAAGAGGAGGTTGATTTCGAGAGTTTTTTAAGTTCTGGAAAACAGAGTCCTAGCCTTCAGCATCTTTGATGGTTGCAAAGCTGGTCTGAAGGCATCATGACTGGCCAGTATCCTCTTCTTGGGCTATCTTAAAGGAAAAATGAAGCTGTGAGTTAGCCCTCTTTAAAAGTAGACTGTTCACTTGCTAGAACCATGGTTGGGCTTTTCTCCAACCACCTTTATTTTTTAAAAAAGAAAAACATTAGTGATCCCTTTCATTTTTAAAAGATGTATAGAGGGAAGAATTGGCAGAATTAGTTTGGAGGTTTTTCAGCCCAAAATCATCATTTCAGACCAGAATGGACAAACTCTGATAACATCCACAGGATTATGCCACATCCTATGTGTGTGGAGTAAGTATCGGGGAAGATGCTATTGAGCTGACCCCCTTCTCTATATTCTTTTTGCTGTATCCTGGTTCAGAAGCTCTCACTGAAAAATTAAAGGTGTCATTATTTATTGCCAAGGATCTGTGTCAATACCAAAATGTCTGAGCAATTCTGAATCTTCGTAGTAGCAGACTTGTTTGTCTATCTGCTCATGTGTCTGTAAAATCTTAAGTTATATGAACTACCTAGTGGACCCAAGTGTGCCGTGCTCGAGACATTTAAATCAATGTAAATACATGTACTCTGTGACTTGATGTTTTAGTTGCCTATTTACAAATGCAATCCAAGATGTTTTATGTAACTAGATTGTATGTTTGTGTAAAGCACCGTCAACATGGTGTACACATGACGGCAAGCATCTCTTCAAAATTCATGCTTTGTTAATAGGGATTTTATTTTTGTAGAGGGAGAAAACAGCTTTAATATATTCTAATCAGATTATTCCTGTCTGTATCACAGTTTACTCTGATATCATGCTTTCTAACCAGGTTTGGAAGACACTTAAATTCTAGTTTTAGGAAGAGTGAGTACCTAGGAGACCTGATTATTCCCACATCTGCCAAGAGATAATCATGTGCCTCTCAGGCACCAAAACAGAGAGTTCAGACCAGCTGATGCTTCAGGTTCCTTCCCATATTAGAATCTGGTTTCCTGGCAGGCCCAGAGTCTCACTGGCCTTCTAAACCTGTACCATATACCAAAGGAATATAGGGATGGGGTTAGGGTGGATTGGCGTAGCACTAACAGGTTAGGATGCCCTAGCATAGCACTATGGCTCACAAGGGTTTGAGTGAAGGAAGCTCAGAGAGAATCATGGGTTGTGTATGACCAAACAGTGAATGAATGAGAAGAACAGCAGAAAACCCAGGCTCAGCATGCTCCCTAGAGAAGATAAGGAGTCCAAAAGAATAGTTACCTTTAACCTCCATGGGCATGAAAAAGTGATCAGAAAAGGCAGAGAAGAAGCCAATACACATCTTCCTAGGGAATGGTCAACAGTGGGACATTACAGAGGTGATGGGGATGGACGGTTGACTGGGGCAGTGGTGACTCACTAAGAACACAGTTTGTAATAGTGGGCACATGACAGGTCTCTAAGAGCTATCTGGCATTCTCTGTAGCAGACTGGTCGGCAGGGCATTAAGGAACAAAGTGGTCAGGAGGCCCCTGGGGGATAGGATGAAGGAATGTGGGCTTAGTGTTGTGAACATTATTACACAGTGCTGAAAGTGACTGCCCTGCTTCTCAGATCCCTCACCCTGTAGACAGGATCCTTAGAGCCATGTTACCAACAAGAATTTTATTGTGGTTACAGCTGTTTAAGTATTAGAGAGTGTGGGGAGCTGGTGTGAACACACACAGTGCCCATGTTCTCTTCTGCATATTGAGATCACAACAGCCACTAAGGGCATGAATGTGCTGCCTCTGGGGCACAATGAGGCTGGCACCACTCTGGTAACAAAATTGAAGAGGGTCCCTAAATTGCATCTCGTCTAGATGAGACCCATAAGGGCTTCCAGCTGCTGATTCTAGGAAATAAGTGTTGGGCTTGACGGGAAATAGGGGCAGTTCTGGGAGTGAGTTGGTGATGGCATTTAATCACAGCTTCTTCTAATGCCCAGATGCCAGGCTAGGGAAAGGGTACACCTCAATAGAAACCGAGGTACTTTTAACCAGAATAAAACAACAAACAATCCTGAGTTTTCAAAACTCTCATTTTCAACCAAACATAGGAAACAAAATGATGGTAATAAATCCTGGAGCTGAATGTTGTGTGTGGAATTCTAAGTGCCTAGGCATATCAATTTTTAAGTAGGAGCCTGATCTCATGTATTTTAGATATAGGAACAAAATTAATGTGTGTTTTATAAATTTGCCTCACTCAAAACCTTTCATGATTTCCCTTTCTAACCTGGACTTATGCAACTGAGTTATTTTCTTAAGCCAGTGGGGAGAGCATACATGAGGGGGGGGGCAGTGGGAAGCTCATGGAGTATCATTCTCAGGTGTGACATTTTCTTTCTTTCTCAAAGGTTTATCATTTCACTGTGTGTGTGGGGGGGTGGTGAGTGCAGGTCAGAGGTGCCTGATCCCATAGAATTGAAGTTGTAGGGCTTTTAGGTTGCCTGACCAGGTGCTGGAAACTGACTCTGGTCCTCTGTAAAAAGCAAAGCATGCTTTTAACCACTGAGCCATCTCTAGCCCTGATAAAAATTTCCTTGGGTTTGAAGTATTTTCACTGAAATGGAGATTCCAGGTTCGTTCTTTTCTATATGTGTATAAAATAATTGTAATTTTGAGTTAAATTTTGTAGAGGTACAGAGGTGGGGATTCGGTGGTTAAAGGCAAGACTAATGACCTCAGAACCCAGGTCAAGCACCGTACCCAGTAGCCAAGCATCAGCAATCCCAGCATACCTTTAGAAAGATGTGGCAGAGGCAGGAAGAGCTGCAGAAGCGGCAGTGAGCAGTGAGCTTGGCTTACAGCAGTGAGGATGCTCTCACAAGGGGCAGAGCAGGGGAAGGCCTGTGTGAGATGTCAGCCTCTGACTTCTACCCTCCCACTGTGGTAGCTATGCACCAGTCTCCCCCCTACGCACAAAGTACACATACAGAAACACAAGTACACACAGGCACATACAAAGTACACACACAAGCACACACAAACACAAGTATACACAGACACACACAAGCAAGTATACATGCACAGACACAAACACAAATTACCCACAACACACAAAATATTTTAATAACACTTTCAAGACTAACATCCTAAAAACATCCCCTTTAGTATGTAGGCTCAGCCTCTGCATTACACCCTGCTGCTGCCCCAGACACAGTTCAATTTTTAATTTTTAGTTTTGCTTGATTAAGCATAGGAAAATGAATTTCATTTTTCCAAATAACTTACCCCAAACTATTAATTAGGTGAAATTTATGAAGGTGGAACATAGAGGAACAGGCAGATAGACTCTCAGTCCAAGTCCTGAGAAGATGTGTGGTTAGGGAATCCTACTAAGTGCTGCTCAAACAGGATCCAGCCAGCATCCTCAGCACCACCATCATTTTCTTTGCCTGGGCTAATGCTGATACCTGCCACTGTTCAGTGTTGTCTGACTTGCCTAGAGGCCAAGCAGTATGTCCAAAGCCATACTTCTCCACAGAATCTCAGGAGAAAGTCAGATAAACGTGAGCTTCCCACTCTCCTAACCAGAGAGCCTACTCTAGGAAGTTTAGGATGGAGCCTGATCCAGGATGAAGCCTGCCAATCATTTTTAAACATTTTTCTTAGTATCTGATTCTCTCTCATTCTATCTGATTTGTTGAAACACATGCCAAATGGGACCATCGAAGGTTTCATGTGTTGAGGCCCTGTCAAAATGTAGTATGACTTGTTAATGGATTTATTAATAAAATGAAAAATCTTAGTTCCCTAAAAATAGACTATTTTTTTTTTAAACTAAGATTTTGCTATGTTGGCTCTAAATGGATCCCTAAGTAAAGCATTGGCTGAAATTTAAGGGCTTATGTTCTTCTAAATTATGAAATCTAAAATTACTTGGAAGTGGCAACATCCCTGATTCTTTCATTTTTAAAGCTATTTTTAGTCTGAAAGCAGCTACAACAGATCGGGTTTGCGACAATGAGCAGAGGAGCATTCAGGTTTGATTAGCTCATAGTAGAGTTAGCTTCTACCCCAAGGATTCTAAGTGCAGGTTCCATTTACAGAGAACTGAAGCATCATTGTTTTCTAACATACTAGACTATTCTTTTTTAAAAACCCACTAGCTCTTTGCCTGGTTCCCTCCTTTCCAAGGGAAGTTCCAGGCCTGTGTTCCTTATTTCTCACTGTGGTAGTCTATGTGGAGCGGTAGTTATTGCTTTGCCATATAAGTTAATTAGTCTTTTTTTTTTTTAATCACAATAATCATGACAAGTTTTTAAGTACTCACTTGAGTGTTTTTCTGGAGTGTCTTTGTGAGGCATGGGGTGCACATAAGCTTTCTCTGGGACCTATTCTGCCGTCTGTTTCTTGGATAACAAGGTGACCAAAGGCAACTTGGGGAGGAAAGGGTTTATTTGCCTTATCCATTCTGATCCAGTCCATCACTGAAGGAAGTCAGGGCAGGAACTTAGAGGAGTGCTTCTTACTGGCTTGCTCTCCCTGGCTTGCTCAGCCTACTTTATTATATATCCCAACATATTTGTGTAAGAGGAATGCCACGCCCAGTGGCCTGGGCCCTCCCACTCAGTCATCACTCAAGGAGATGCTCACAGACATGCCCACAGCCAGTCTGATGGAAGGAATTCCTCCTTTGAAATTTTCTCTATTTTTCTCTTCTCAGGGATGTCAAGTTGATTAAAAAAAAAAAAAAAAAAAAAAAACTAACCAGCCTACCTCTTGAATAATTTAGAATACTGTCAATATTGAGCCTTATAGATGGATTACAACCCTTTTATAATACGAACAAAGGTAAACAGAGTAGTTAAAGAGACACTGTAAATGCAAAAAATGGCATTTATATTGGCTTCATGTATTAAGCACTTACTGAGTACCAGGCAAAGCACTGAGAAGTAATATTGATTTGCTATCGTTCCTCATCATAGCGAGCTTGAAAAATGGGACGTCTAAGAAATGGAGAAAGAAGGTACAAAACAGAAGAAGTCATTTTCTCGGGTGACTCAGTGAATAACTTGTATCAAATCATGTAGTCACATATACACACCCCTCTCCCTAATCTCACATAGATGGATTACTGATAAAATTACTCGGTAAGGCATAAGTCTTCAGTAAACATTCAGGGAAAGTAAAGAATGTGAGGAAGTTCTCTCAGGCAGAAGAATGCCTGCCCCACACGCGCAAGGACCTGAGGTGTGATCCCCAGCACCCACTTATAAAACTGAACTTGATGGCATGAATTCCCGTTCCAGTGCTGTGAGTTCGTGGGTCAGGGAGGGGTGAACGTGGATACCTGGATCTTCCTGGGCAACTAGGCTAGCCAGCTGGTAAGTTCTGGGTTTAGTGAGAGCCGATTTAGATAGTAAATTGAAGAGCAACTGAGAAAAACCAAGTACCGACCTCCAGCCTCCATATGCGTGTGCACAAACTTGTGTATACGTGTACATACAGCTACACAAAGGATGTAAAGTGAGTTTCAGGGTAAATGTGTGGAGATGAATAGGAGAGCGGTAAGTTATAAATGTGGACATGCTTTTGAAAACAAAATCAGTACACGTGGCAAGAATGGGAATCCATCTACGAAGATGTATATTGGGTAGCTGTCTTAGTGACCCTTCTGTTGCCCGACAAAAACCATGGCTAAGGCGACTTATAAAAGAGAGAGCATTGAATGTCGGGGCTCACAGTTCCAGAGACCATGAACCATCATGAGGGCTGCACGGTAGCAGGCAGACTGTGGCTGAGCAGTAGCTGAGAGCCTCCAGCCAACCCACAAGCTCCAGGCAGAGCTCAGTGGGAATGGCTCAGGCTTTTGCAACCTCCAAAGCCACACCCGGTGAACTGTGACATGCCTCCTCCAACAAAGCCACATGCGCTGATCCTTCCCCAACACTTCAACCAACTGGAGACCAAACATTCAAATATAAGATCCTATAGGGACCATTCTTCTTTAAACCGCCATGGTAGCCCAGGCTCTTCCAGGTAATCTGTTTCTACTTTTCTGTGTAATCACTTAACATGCCAAATAAATTTCTGCTTTACCACTATGAGCTACTTATCAATGTATTTAAACAAATACATGAATAATTTCAGTATTCTGAAAAATTAAAAATTATTCATGATTTTTAGAGTAGAAGTGTTTTTTAAAGACCTTTTTGAGGACTTCCCAAACTAATCTTAAAATTAGGTTTCTTGAGGTAATTTAAAAATTATCTTATAAGGTACCACTGCTATCTTACTTTATTAAAATTTTCTATTAGGTAGTATTTTAGCTGAGCATCAAATATATTTTCAGAAAGTTTTGTAGTGTCCATAGAATCTTTGCATCATTAGATGGCAGGACAAACAGGCAAGGTTACTGAGCATTGCCATGCTCTGGGCCATAAGGGGTCCATAGTACCTGTATCATCCATCCCCAGGACATTTTAATGTGTGTTAATTAGGTTTCAGTTGCTGTGATGAAACATTTGATTAAAATCTACATGGGGAGGAAAGAATTTATTTGGCTTACTTATATCGGGTCACAGTCCATTGAGGGAAGCCAAGGTGGGGATCTGAAGGCAGGACCTGAGGCAGAAACCATGGCCTGCTCACTAGTGTGAGCATCCTGGGCCACCTGATCAGGAGAGGTGCTCCACCTACAGGCAATCTGATGGAGGCCTTTTCTCAACTGAGGTTCCTCTTCCCAGATATGTTTAGGTCTATGTCAAGTTGGCAAAAGCCAACCGGCCCAGTAGGTAATCAAATAAACCTAAAGCAATTAAAGAGTGATGAAGATTTGCCTATCAGTGGCTCTGACAGCTAATAGGAGGTAAAACTGGAAGATGGTGGCAGACATCTCACTTTAGCCATCTGGACCACTGTAGTAAAGACTTGAACACTGGCTAAACAGTCCTTAGATCAGTGGTTCTCAACCTGTGTGTTGAAATCCTTTTGAGGTTGCATATTAGATATTTATATTATGATTTATAACAGTAACAAAATGACAGTTATGAAGGCGCAGCAAAATAATCTTATGGCTGTAGAATCACCACAACATGAGGAACTGTATTAAGGGGTCTCAGCGTTAGGAAGGCTGAGGACCACTGCGAAAGATGCTGTGAGTAATGCCTGTACCAGGATGCTCACCTGCTGATGCCTCACGGAGGTGGGACAAGCTACTTTAACGTGTCCTGAAATGAATGTCAGAGGCTCTGTTTCAAGTTGGACTACCTGTAGCACACTACCATTCTTGATCCAGTTTAGAGGAGAGGCCGTGGCAGCCCCAAGTCTCCACTCACAGCCCCAATGCTCACCTCCACCACAGTAGAACGAAGCTCTTGGAAAATGTGCGGACCATGTCATAAGAAAGAGAATAATAAGAATTATTTCCTGCGTGTAGACTCCTGATAAAGGCTTTGCACATCTGTCTCCTGCCAGTAGGGTTATTGTTTTGGATGTACCTTTTACAGAGGGTGAGCTTGGAGGTGATGCAGTAGTCTTCCCAAAAGTATCAGGATCTGAACTGCTTTATCAGGACTCAGAACTGCTTTAGGTACATACAGTATGCAGTGTGTTAGACTGCAGTACCTTTCATCTCCACGAGAGGGCTCTGCTTTGGCTGCGTTTCCTGGCTGGAGGTTGCCTTCCCTTCAGGAGTGTGGCTCTATTTTCTTTCCAGCTTTGCAGGATCTTCTTCTGCTCACTGCCCCAGCTGAGTTTGCTGGAAGCATCAGTACTGGTCATCATTCTTCTCACTATGTCCCCATCTTTCTGATTCAGAACCTCACTCTTTACAGAACATCATCCGTCTCTTTAGCCAAAGCTTAGCACATAGTAGGCATTTATATTTTGGTTTCTCTTACTCATCCAATAAACATTAACAAATACCTAATATGTACCTCTCCTTGTCTTAAACCTGAAGATCAACCACAATCTAACCACTCCCTGGTTTTGAAGAAATGCAGAGTTTTACTGTGAAGTAAATTTCTCATGGTTGAAATGCTTTAACTGAGAGGTCTAAGAGAGAAATAATGCCTGGGCAGAAGCCTGAAGGAGCGCTCTGCTTAGAGAGGTCCTACGTATTTTCTGCAGCACATTCCATGGACATTCAGCCCAGCAAGAAGATATAACATGGATGGGGTGTGGTATAAAAGAAAACCCACTTCACGGTCCTCTGTCTCTCTGCTCTGGAGATGGGGCACCACTAGCTGCCACATAGCTCTTCAAGGAAGCCTGCTAAAGCAGCTCATATAGATAGCTCATTTGTATGTTTTGCTAGGCTGAAAAAGAGCTAGAAATATTAGCTTCTCATGTGTAACTGTGTGGGTTTAACTGGATCTCGATGAAATAATCCTACTTAATTCAGTTATCACTCCATAGACCAAGAATGTCTCGGAGCCAATGTTTACTCAAGCCTCATTGTAATTAAATTTACATTGCTAGCCCACATATTGACTCGACTAAGCCAATTTTATAAGAGTAGATGATTTGGGAGGAAAGCGATGGGAAAAATACGACGTCTAAGGGTCATGTCAGTCCTGGAGGACTAACTCACAGCAGCTGGGGCTGCGTGATGACAGGTGTGTGCACTCTGCCCCATCTCTGCCTACTCAAGCGCTTCCCAAAGCATCCATGCATAAGCCATACCGCCTCAGCATCCTGTCTTATAGAACGGCCACACACTCAGAAGAATCAGCTTTTCATCCTTATTCCTTTCCTCCAAAGAATGCATCTTGCCCAAAGGAGAAAAAAAAATGAAATATCTATGATGTGGGAGTTTAAAAGAAGTTGATTGTTTTTTATTTGTTCTCAAATGTTTAATATTCATACTTAATTATAACCTTAGGGAAGCTTTCAGTTTTCAATCTGACCTACTTCAAATCAGTGGAGAAAATAGTTAACGTTTCCCCTTAGCAACCATTTATAATAACTTTGACTTTTTTCCCAAAACCCAGAGGAAACACACTGCTTGATCCTGGGCCAAGTTTGTCAAAGCTATTTGTGCTATAAATCTCGGTCATCTTAGGAGCCAATTGGGAAAGCATACCATTGATGGTTATATATAATCTGTAATAAGAACCAACCATGAATTACTTCTGGTATATAACAATTGGAAAGACAAAGCGTTGCCATTTTTTGTTTTGTTTTTATGTAAATGGTCAACAATAAGCTGCTTAAGAATTTGGCAGGAATTCTGAAGATGAAATCATACATAACCCCATACAGGGTCTCAGATTTTCACAAAGAACCAGGTCAGGCATTACTTGACAGGGTTTTTTTCTGCTGATAATGTGGTGGCTGGCTAACTCCCTGCTGCCACTGAGCTTCCTCAGCTTTAAGTACCACACTCTGGAGGAGGTAGGAATGTCACTCACAGAATAAGGCATCCTGTACTTCTCTTGAGTTTAGAGATGATGGCAGGACTCCCGCAAGACGGTGAAGCCTCACCTACAGGGCATGATTGAAAAACCTGGGCAGAGGTATTTCCAGGAAGGTTTCCGGATTGACATCATCTCTCATTCCAAACACTTAGAACTAAGTACTTAGCTGTTATCAAACCACCCAAAGATACTCAGCTACACACACCCCAGCTCAGCATTGCTTGATGTCCAGGGGCATTGCCATGCCAGGGTTATGTTGATCTGGAAATGTCTTCTTAGTTCTTCCCTTTGCCTTTATCTTCTCAAACAAATGGAAGCTCCATCCGTTCGATTACTAAGTCCCCAAACCATCCTGGATTAATCTCTCGCCCTTTCATTCTCTAACTGAACTTTGGGGACATTCCCTAGGCTCTGTGTGTAAGTTATACGTGGTATCTGACCACTTTGGACTACCTCCATCTCCTCCTTCAGGCATCAGTTCCCCGAGGGCCCCATTCTTCTTCCATTCTTGCCCTTCTAGGGTTTACACATCACAGGGCTCCTCTGAAGAACGAGGCAGCTCATGTCACCCTCGGCTCAGATCCCTGTGATTCAGTGTCTCCTACTCTCTGGCTCTGCACTGGAAACACATACCAAGATTCCAGAAGCATTCCTAGGGCTGGGGTCCACACTGGAGACTACAGTAAGCTGTGAAGTACTGCCAGACTCAAATTCTTCCCAAGGCCTGCTGGCCCTTATTTCCCCTCACACTCCTGGCCAGCACTCTCTTATGCACCCTCTAACTGGGGGCCCTTTCAGGGCCAGTCTCCTTCTCCCTCCTCTTCCTAAATACTTTTCCCTGACTCCCTAAGGGTCCTTTATTTACATGACCTCTCAGGGAGGCTTCTGACCAGACTGTGTTCCCTGGTCTTGTCTCTGTCCATCACATTCGTCACAATCAGACACACATATGCCACACATGTTACTTACCATGGAAGCTCTACGAAGGTGAGGGTGTTTATCTGTTTTGTTTGTTGCTGTATTTCTGACTCCAAGAACAGAGTCTGGCCCAAAAAATTGTAAATATTTATTAGTAAATGGGTGAATGCATGAACTTCCAGAAGCTGACTGCCCACTGATGTGAATTCTGAGGGATGGCCAAGCCACATAGGCGTAGACTGTTTATAGCACATTTGACTTTGATCTGACTCATATTCTCCTGTGCCCCAGAGTTTGTGACATTTTTCTTACCCCTCAAAAGAGTACATGATGAGTTTTGCCATATTTACGGATGAATAAGCTGTCTAAATACATCTAAGTACTCATTTAATACATCCCACTCATTCCAGGAGTCGTACTTGGTGTTTATGAGACAATGTCATGCCAAGTATAGGAGAAGCAGAAGCTGGCTTGGGTTCTGTTAGCATCTGCTAACGGAAATAATGCCAATTAGTATGTGTCAGGGACCTGAAAGGAATCAGACTGGGCTTAAGAGGTATCAGGCCTGACACACATTTAATAAGCTGTCTTCTACCTATCCAGCAGGTTTTCCCCGCATCTAGTTCTGTCAGGAGGAACAGTACTTGAGTACACCAACTGGCTTGTTTACTTAGTCATGGATGGCCAGCTGTTAGAGGTGACCTCTGTGGGGGCCATGTGGCTTGACGGGCCAATTAACTGTTCTTCTGTCAATGTGTGGAAACTTCTAGCAACTTCCATGGCAACATATTTTCTAAATTAGTTCCTGGTATGAGGAGAAACTTGCATTATCACAGATAAAAAAATGAGTCAAAGAAGGGACCAGGTGGGGTATATAGCATAGGGCTGAACACTCAGAAGTTCTGCCCCCTCCAAAGAGGATCCTAGGGTAGTGAAGGTGTGCTGGTAGATGGTCAGTTCTCGGAGAACATGGACAGCCTTCAAGGGTGGCTCCTGGGGCTATTTGGGTGGGAAGATGTGAATTACATCTGCGTTTGTCAGACCATAGGCAATGTTCCCTTGCCAGTCTGTGCCCCTTTGCTGTGTAGTGCCAAACCCCTGAGGAGAGGGGGCTGCATGTCGCTCTTAGTAGATCATTCTTCTTGGAGAATTATATATACATTTTTTCATATTTGTGCCACTGTAATTAGCCCAATTTCTAGTTACTAATTAAACCAAGGAAGAGAAACAGGTAGCAGTGAGCATGGTCCCCATGTCATCCATCGTGCTCCGTGAGCCAATGGCTGTCGTTCTTCCAACCCTGAGTTCAAATCAGTTTAAACCCCTGACATGATAGGAACACTAATCAGAGATATGAAGAAATATGCCCTGGGTCACAGCACTGAGAAATGGCAGCTGAGGCTTCATTTAATTTCAACAACACATTGAAGTAAATGCTGTTGTCCCACTTACATCCAGAAGATTGAAAGAAATTAATGACCCAAAATCCTGTGGCTGTTAAGAGAAAGTTAAGATCAGAATCCAGATTTGTTAAGCTTCAAAGCCCAGGCTATGTGTGCTCTTTAAGATATACTCTTTTTGATTTATTATTAATATTCTACATTTGGAATTAATGCAAATATTGTTGGAAGTAGGCATCCTGATATTACCCACCGGGGTTGAAGATCCTATAACTCTGAGTGTTGTTTACCCAAACTAAGATTGGAACTGTAGCTCAGAGGTGGACTGTTTGTCTAGCATGTGTACGGTCTTGTGTTTCATGACCTCTGGAGGGATATGAGCAAATGTCTCTTTGCCCCAGAAAGAGTACCGATGACGGACTAAATAAACAATGGCAACCAAGCAGAACCTAGAGAACCAACAACCTTGTTGAAATTACATATAGGACTACAGGTACGAGGTTACATACAAGAGGGTTGGTGACTCAAAGGCAGCTTGGAGGGGCGCTGAACTATGGGTCTTGACTCAGGAAGCTCCCTTCCCAACTTGAAGGCAGCTCCACTATCCACTGGAGAGTCTCCTCTGCTTCCCACAATTGCTTACTGTTTTTAAAAAATTGAAGAGGGGCTGCAAACAACCTTTATTTTTAGTTTATTTTTTTCTTCAACAATTATATATGTATGTGTGTGTTACAATGACAACACCCCCCACTACTCTACTTTTCCCAGTAAGATCCCAACCCACTTTTATATCTATTTTTTTCTTCATGACCCTCTCAGTTTAAATAGAGTAGCCTGAGTGTCACGGAACTCATCAGGGGCTACATCACTGAAGGCGATGATACCTCTCCTCTAGAAGCCTTTGACTGCCAATAGCTCCTTGGGTCAGTGCTCACCCTCATGAGCATCTACCCCCTCTACAACTGAATGTTTATGGGTTCAGTCTAATACAGACTCTATGTGGGCTGCCACAGCTGCTATGAGGTCATGTGTGCCTTGACCATGTCATACCCTGTATTCCATGGCCCAATGCTCATCATCCAGCTCTCACATTGTTGCCCCCTTTCCTGCAGGGTTCCTTGAGCCTTGGAGGGAGTGAGATGGATGCTCCATTTAACATGGGGCACGTAACAGTCACTCATTCTTAGCATCTTTTTTTTTTTTTTAAAGATTTATTTATTTATTATGCATACAGTTTTACAGAAGAGGGCACCAGACCTCATCATAGATGGTTGTGAGCCACCATGTGGTTTTGCTGGGAATTGAACTCAGGACCTCTGGAAGAACAGTCAGTGCTCTTAACCTCTGAGCCATCTCTCCAGCCCCAAGTATGTAAGAAGACTTTCTTTTTTTTTTTTTTTTTTTAATTTTTTTTTTTTTAAGACTTTACCCATTTATTTATTTGCCTTGGTGCTTTGCCTGGAACTGGAACTACAGACAGCCGTTAGCTGCCATGTGGGTGCTGGGAATCGAACCCGGGTCCTCTGGAAGAGCAGACGGTGCTCTTAACCGCTGAGCCATCTCTCCAGCCCCCATTCTTAGCATCTTAATGAGCCACAAATGTCTGCATTAACACCGCTGTTTGTGGCAAAGACAAATTTCTTTGATCAAAGCTGATAGCAGCACTAATACATACACATAAACACAAGTATTTAGTTTGACAACATGCCAATTTAGCAAAACACAAGTAATAGATTTACCCTTTATATCTGACTTCTCGAATCATTAGCTTTTGACCAGGTCTACAGTACTGGACATGAGCATCCTCCTACAGAGACAGAGCCTCAGAGCCTATCAGACGTCTGTTGGTTATACTCATAATAGTGTAACCACCATTGCATCAGTAGACACATCTTGCCCTCCCTACAGAGAGAGGGCCTCAGAGCCAACCAGATACAGTTGGTTACATCCATAATAGTGTAACCATTAGGTACATCTTGCCTAGCAAGTTGGTATTGTAGCATACAAGAGCCTTGCAAGTCTTTCCAATTTGAGCCTTATAAATTTCATGACCTCCTTGAGATTTAAAATTTGTGTTTACCTTTTTAGTCTTAAAAGCCTCTTCTATGAGGTAGTGTTTCAGTTGGCAGGCTGGGCTTAACCTTCACCAACACACACACACACACACACACACACACACACACACACACACACATACACACACAATACCTGATGCCCAGGATTTGAGCAGAGTAATAAAGAGCTGCCAAGAATGACTTCTATTAGCCCCAGGTAACTGCACAGAGTCAGGTTCTGTGTGTACATTATTGCCAAAAGGTATGTCATCCCTGTGTGTTGGACATTGAAGACCCATTTCCACTTGGGAAACTACTAGAGAATATATAATAGAGCTATAATATCAAGTAATCATGATGGGACCTGATTTCCTGCCCCTCACACTAAGCCTGTGTCCCTTACCATGTCACCCAGTCCTCTAGTGGTCAGGATAAGGCTACTTACCATGGGCATCTAGATAGCTTAGCAGCACACTTTAAAAATTGCAATAGAACAGGCTGAAGAGATGGCTTAGCGGTTAAGAACACTGACTGTTCTTCTGGAGGACCTGAGTTCGATTCCCAGCATCCACATGGCAGCTAACAACTGTCTATAATTCTAAGATCTGACATCCTTACACAGTTATACATGCAGGCAAAACACATAAAATTCACATAAAAATAAAAAATTTCAATCAAAGTATTATGAATGCTTGACACTCTTTTTGAGAAATTTTTCCTGAATATGTTTGCATCAGTACCACAGATGGCAAAGTGATCCTCTGCTTTCCTTATTAGCCATCTCATCAAGCCACCAAGAAAACCTCTGAAATTTAAGATATGCATCACAAATCTGACATTTCTAAGAGCATGTACTATACATACTAGGTCAGGTAGCACCTTGACATCTGGGTCACAAAGGGAGACACTAAGCCATTTTTTCCCTTCTACTCTGGTTCATGCTCATAGTTAGAGTAAGATTAGCTGCTTCATTGTCCTCAAGGCTTATATTCATTCAACTTCTTGAGACTTGCAGAAATATCCATTGGCCAGTTGTTGCATGAATCCTAATTGGTCTCAGAATAAAAACCTGGAATCAGATATTGGGGTAAATGCTTAAAGATCAAAGCCACTAGAGAAACTTCTCCCCACTACTGAATCCTCAGGCTGAAAGGGGAAGATCCTGTCTCCACGAATTCTCAGATTCTGAGTCCTCACCCAAAAGACTGAACTTCTGTCTCCTGCAGCTTTATATTCCTCTCTTTACCCAGTCATATCACTTCCTGTCTCTCAGCCTTCCTATTGCTGGGGGTGAAAGGTGCATGATCTCAAGTGCTGGGATCAAAGGTGTGTGCCACCACTGCCTGGCTCTATTTCTCTCTTGGACAGGATTAATCTCATGTAGTCCTGGCTGGCCTAGAACTCAGAGACCTCTGCCTCCCAGAGTGCTAAGATTAAAGGTGTGTGTCACCACCACCTGGCCTCTATGGCTAACTCTGTAGCTTACTCTGTCCTCAGATCTTCAGGCAAAACTTTATCTTAAAGAATACACAAAATATCAACATAGCCAGATGCATTGACAGCTGAGTTTTTGCAATAAAAAAAACATATGGGTGTGTGTTTGTGTGTGTTTATTGTGTATGTGGGTTTCATTTTGGCAGTGCTGGAAGTAAAGTCCAAAGCCTCACTCATGTTAGACAAGCATTGTACCCTGAGATATTTCTCCAGCCCCCAACAAAGTATGTTTGAAGTGAGGAGCTATGTTCTCATCTTTCCAGCCATCACAGAATTTATGTTCATTCCTAATACTCACCTGCATAATTATTAAGTTCTCATGGAAAAATACCATTGGGTAAGCACAGCACTTACTTCCCCATCCAGGGTCTCCTGATGTGGTCAGTGGGAACAAAGCAGGCTGTTTGGAGGGAGTCTCAGCAAGAGTGAGACTGAGACAAATTTATTTCAAGCAATCAGACTTTTAATACACTTATCAGCATAGAACACAATGGCGGTTGCCAGGATATAATGGCGGTTGCAAGCCAGAAGGGGCATATAAGATTAATGTCTAAGACTAATTGTTCTGCTAACTGTCTACGTGTTTTGCCAACTGCTGTGGAATGCACATTCACACACAAAGCTACGCTTCACAACCTGAGGAAGTGCTTTGCTTTCTCAGGAACTGAAAGGCACACATAGTGCCCCAGGAGTCATGGACTCAGACCTCAAAAACCATGACACATGCTTCTCAAGGCAGCTGGACCAGGCCAGCTCCAGGATTCCCTACACCACTGAATTTGGCAACAAGTACTGAATCTGTTCTTTTATTTAAAATTTTATGTCTTCTCATGAATTCATTTCCTTCCCTCCACCCTTTCCTTCCTTGTCTCCACCCCCTTTTCGCTCTTTTACTGCCTTTTTCAATGATTACTTGCTGTATAATAATAATAATATAAGTTGATATATCCTTTGTGATCTACATTTGTAATCTACTAATACAGTTTATTCACAGTCTACTAACAAGTTTCTTTTTACCATTCAGCTCAGCTTCTAACATCCCGTTCAGATGGTTACCGTCATCCATTGCTCATTGACTCTGAGCAGGCAGGAATTACCTCCCTGTGTTTGTGCTTGGGCTGCTCCCGATTCACTAGAAGTCTGTTGGAGGGAGATGATCCCACCCAACCACCAAAATGTCTTGTACTCAATCCTAAATGTTATATTCTGTCATAAAATAGTCCAGTGCATTGCTACAATTTACACTCAAAGTACTGAGAGGTAATATCTCTGTCAAAAATAATTATGTATTTCTCATCGAGGTCCTCTGCAAAAGACAAATCTTATTAGTACTCAAGACTTTAAAATGCCATTATCTTATGAGTGTTCTTTCATTGTAATAGAATACCTGATATAATGAAATTGTTAAGAAAAAGGGGGTCCTTGCCCATGGGAAGGATGGAAAGATATGGAGAAGAGAGAATGACCTGATCTGGTGGGAGGGGGAAGGGACCTTGAATAAGGATATATAAGGATAGAAAATGTGACTTCTTTATGCATAATAATAAAAAAGAAGGAAATAAATATGAAAAGAGAAAAAAAGTAAAATAAAAAAGAATTAAAAAAAAGAAAAAGAAAAAGAGGCAACCAGCCCATGTAGGTTATTGTTCTTACTTTAGGACTTTTGAAATAGCACACAGTGGGAAGAGTATATTGATAGAGCAAAAATGTTTTTCTCCTTGGTTTCACAGTTGCCCTCAAGAGCTTTCCTCCAGTAACTTAAAAGACTCCTTGGGCCACATTCTTCAAAATCTCACCATCTCCCAACAGCAGTAACCTGGGAACAGGCCTTAATAGGGGGGGGACCTCTGGGGGTTTTCAAACCAAGCTGTAAAGTATATTTGTTGACTGATATGATGTCTTGCCATGAAATGCTACAATCCCATAGACCTGGGAATTTAACCCAGGTATTTCAATTTTCTATCCATGGCTCTAAAATGTCTTAAAAAATAATAGCAAAACGGTTATTAATTCACCTTGTCCCAGTTTCCAAGAAGAAGAGAAAGTTAGAAACTTGTGTTTGGTTACTAGCCAATCACAATGATTCATACCATCCATTGCCTCATTTCCTACAGAAAAATTCTAACGCAGAGCTATTTATTTTGGGTGAGTAAGAAGAAACACCAATTTCCTGCAGTATTTGAATTCCACACTGAGCTTGCACACATCAGGCCATATTTTAAAAAGCATATCACTTTCTCTGGAGACACAAGTTCCTTGTAGCATTTTTTTTCATCACACACACACACACACACACACACACACACACACACACACACACACACACACAGAGAGAGAGAGAGAGAGAGAGAGAGAGAGAGAGAGAGAGAGAATTTCCCTTCTCTCATGTGGATTGTAGGGCTCGAACTCAGGTTTCTGGCTTGGCTGCAAACCTGCTGCTGAGTCACCCCACTGACCCTTTTCATTTTAACTTTGGTACTCTTTCCCTAAAATTTTCTGTTGTTGTTGTTGTTGTTATAGTTGCCTATTATATACTAGTTACATTGTTTTCATGAGGGTATGATTATTTTTGAACAAATGGTTCCAGAATGTGCTGTTCCCAAATATGGGGTCAACCAATATTGAAACAGCAGGGGAAGAATCACTACTCCCTTCAGCCTGGGGTGCTTCATCTGAAAGCTCTTCCCAGGACTTGTCTCTGAAGACACAGGGATACAGAAAAGAATCTGAATGATTGACTCATACATTCATCTAAGTTATTCTTTTATCAATAAAAACTCAGGAGTCAGATATTGGGATGCAAACCTGATAGATAAGGAAAACAGTGGAGATACGATGGGGACAGATTCTTCTCTCCACCTTCCTAGATCGAAAAAGACCCTCAGTATCTCCCTAAGCCCCTCCTCTCTTCTTTTGCCTCTCTATCTGGCGCTCCAAAACCTCTATGACCAATTCTGGTCAGCCAGCCATGGACCCTGCCCCCTGATTAACTTCACTAGCTGTCTGGGATTGTCAGTACAAATAAATATCCCACAACCTGGCTTTGCCAGGTCCCTCAGTTTACATCTTTGGATCACATCCATCGATTCGGCATGCTTCTCTGGGACTAGCTACCTCTTTATCAAGTCTGGGCCATAACTGCCAAAAGCTTACCTTGTGTAAAACAAAATATGTCAAGTACATTTTCCTCTACCTTTCTCTCTCTCCCTCCCTTACCTCACCCTATAAAATTTGCTTTAGAGTGTTTATTTTTAGTGTATGTTTACCAGTGCTTGTCTGTAAGTAGGTCTGTACACCAGCTGTATGCAGTGCCACTGGGGGCCACAAGAGGGCACTGGATTTCTTGGAACTGGAGTCATGGATAGTTGTAGCCACCATGTGTACTAGGAAGTAAACCCAGGTCCTCTGGGAAAAACAACCAGTGCTTAACCACTAAGCAGTCTTTCTGCTTCACTTTTATTTTTTTGGCACTGCTAAGGGACCATCCTAGAGCCTTGTTCCCGTGAGAGAAATACCACTGTCTGTACTTACATCCCTGCACTTCTAATGCTTCTCTAACTGTTCTCTACGATGGGGACATTTTTCACCTCTTATAAGGCATGTAAGGCATGTATGCCTGTCAGTTTCCATCCCTTATAACATATATACGTGTACAATCTGGACTGAGTGCCTGCATTAACCCCTAACAGACTAAACCCAAATGGAGTCACTTGTGCTAAAATTGTATTAAAGTGAAACAGCTTAACTTCCTGAGAAATGTGGAAGAGGAAGAGAGAAAGAGAGATGAAAGGGGAGAGGAAATGGAGAGAAAGGGGGAGGGAGAAAGTGAGCGAGCGAGCGAGTGAGCCAAATCTTCTAATAGACATTGTAGTAAGGAAGTCCCTCCCCATTAACCAAGAAGGAAAGCATCTTTGTGAGCTGCCATGTGGGTGCTGGGAATTGAACCCGGGTCCTCTGGAAGAGCAGCCAGTGCTCTTAACCGCTGAGCCATCTCTCCAGCCCCTAGGAAGCATCTTTGAAGCAATCCCCCTGTACCCACCTCCTTCTCACTGTTTCTGTCTGTGTTAAACTTCCGGGTTTTCCCTAGCCCCCAGAGCTGCCTGGGTTGTTTGTATATGGTTCTTTGCTCAAAGTGTTACAATTTTGTCTGAGGCTTTTCTTTTTATGTTAAATAGCACGAATATACATTTAAATACAAAGTATTTACTTTGGTTAGGTACTACAGTAACTAATGATTTTCTTTAAAAAAATTTTCTAGGTCAATCTATATTCTAGTTACTTTCATATCAGGATGTTAGGATGATATGTCTTTGCTGTGAGATTGTGTCTTTTGGTAATTTCAGAATCTACACCCAGAAAGTCTTATCAGCTTGACTGCCCACTAGGCTGAACAAGCCCACTAATGAACATGCCAGACTGGACAGGGAAAAGTCCATGAGGTTTCAACCCAACCTAAAGAGCTAGTTACAATGGGTGGAGGAGAGGTGGGGAGGGGTGGTCCTCCCGGGGAAGACCATGCTGATTGGGTGTCCAGTACCAAATGGTCAGCCTTGAAAAACTGAATGCAAGTGCCATTATATGGATATGATAGGTTATATTTAGGAATATATTTGTCTATCCACCTACATATATGCATACAATAACAATGGATAAAAGAGGCTGTGAATTTGAAGGAGTGTAAGGAGGGGTATGTGGGAGGGTGTGGAGGGAGGAAAGGGGAGAAATGTAATTAAATTATAGTTTCAAAAACAAACAAAAAGCTAAAAAAAAAATAGGTCTTAAAACAGTGTCTATTTAAAGCCTTTTAGCATGTGTTCCTAGTATCCCTCCTGAATGCTTTTGGCTTTGCTGTCTTTGCGGTTGTGGTCCTCTGAGACACTGTGATCTGTGATGTGCCACTTCATAAACATCTCTTTCCTACTTAATTCCCTCCAGTGTGTTAGTCTAAAGAAGGAGAGTTAGAGGCAGAACTGGAGAAAACCACATTGAACGGTGTGGCTCTTGAGCACCACATTGGACAATCTCTATATGGGTTTACAGACAATTTCTCCAGAATTGATCCCTTACGTTCTAAAAGGCCCATTCCAATCTTACCTACACAAAGCCCTTGAAGAAGGTTCTCTCTAATATATTGAGTAATCTTAAGAGGGGAATGTGGTGCTTGTATGTAACCCCAGTATTCGGGAGGTGGAGAAGAAGATGAGGAATTCCAGGTTACCTTAGCTATAATGAGTTCCAGACTAGCCTGAAATTCATAATGAGGCCCTGTCTCAAAACAAAACAACTCTCCAATATTTTACATTGGTCAATAAATAGTCCATTCGCCCTAGAAAACGTAGCACAAGTTCCATTGTGTGAAGCTACCTTTGAACTCATTCATAGATTTAGACATGAAAGCAACATTTGAAGCTATCTCCCTGATTCAGGTCCTCCTTCAAAGCCCTTTCTAAGCAGGGCAAGATATAAATCCACTTTGCATTTGAAGACAGTCCCTTTGGTGCTGACATTGGTCCGGATGGGAGAAGGCAGGGGCCAAAATAAGAAAACCAGTTAGGGGGCCCGACATCTGCCCAGGGGCAACAAGAGATTAGAACCTGGGAAGAGTTGTTAGTTTTTAGTATTGAATAACCCAATCGGGCAGATCATCTAGACTTGCATAGAAGCAATCATTATTAGTTTTTTGCACGTGAGGACAGACACGCACACTCACTGCCAGGTACCACACAAAAGTTTATTTTAGAGAGTTACCCGAGTACCTGGAGAAAGGCAAGACTGGAGAAAAAGACAGAGAGAGGAAGGGGGGGGGGGCCTGCCACCTGGCCTTTCTTTTCAAGAGAAGGGGTGGGCTCGAATCTACATAACCATGCCTAGGGGCGTGCTCTTTGTACCGGCGCGCCAAGTCAGCTTTATCATGTGGCCGTTAATGCCAGGAATTCTTATTTCACCTGGCGCTGTGCATGCCAGGAACACTTACAATCATAAATATGTGCAAAGGCACTATAGGAGAATGAAGAAGAGTGGTATCCAGAATAAAGAATGTTAGCCATGCAGAAAAAGTTCTGTAAGGATGTAGCATTTAAAATAAGCTTGAAGGGTGAGACTACAACTAGCAAAGTAACATAACCAGTGTGTGTGTGGGGGGGAGAGGTGGGATCCAGGTGGAGGACGTAGTCGGTGAGAGGCTGGAGAGAACACTGCGCATCTGCTGACCAGTAAGAGTTTGCTTTTAGCAGAAAAACAGCTGGATATGGCTGGATACATGTTTATCTGGAAAAGCAGGCCGATTAAGAAGGGCACCATGTAACACCTATCTTAGTTTGGGTTTCTATTTTTGTGATAAGAAAGCAACTTGGACACGAAAGGGCTTATTCCATTTTATAGCTTTTAGACCATCATCCAGGGAAGTTAGGGCTGTGACTTGGAGGCAGGGCTGATTCACCTGTGGAGTATACTGACCACTGACTCTTTTTTCCTGGCATATTTATTCTTCTTTCTTTTTTTTTTTTTTTTTTAAAACCTTTTATTTATTTATTTGCCTTGGTGTTTGCCTGGAACTGGAACTACAGACAGTTGTTAGCTGCCATGTGGGTGCTGGGAATCGAACCCGGGTCCTCTGGAAGAGCAGACGGTGCTCTTAACCACTGAGCCATCTCTCCAGCCCCTTATTCTTCTTTCTTAAAGCACCCAGGACTACCAGCCCAGAGGTGGCACTGCCCACAGTGAGCTGGGCTCTCCCATGTAATTCATCAACCAAGCAAATGGACCACGGGATTGTCTAGAGGCCAGTCTGCTAGGGGTATTTTCTCATTTGATGTCCTACCCTCCCACTCTATCATGTGTCAAATTGCCATAAAACTGTCCAGCACAACACTCCCCATCATATTAGACTTAGTCTGAAAGCCTGGGAGTCCTGTGGGGCCTGTCAGCAGCTGGGGTGATGTACAAAGAGGTCAGCAATCTAGAAAGAGGTTTCTAGTTGCTGTAAAAGAAACAGAATAGTCAGGGAATGCTGAGAAATCTCAGAAAATGATGAAGGCTTGAACTGGGTATGTCCCTGCCTTCCCCCATACAGACCGAGGTCAGCACTACTACCAAAGGTACCATCTTCAAATAAATACATGAGTATGTATCAGAGATGCCGGGATTGACAAGATCAGTGTCTGAGTATGTGAAAGGCACTGGAAGATGGTAAGACTGGCCTTCTTCTGGCTTATTGTATGAGCCACACAGCAAAGGGTGGTGTTATTTTCCCAAAAGAGAATATCTTTGAGAGAGAAGGAAGAGGTTTACTCTAGATATATTGCAGGTGAACAGCCTGTGAAGCATCATCAAGGAAATGTGGAGGCAGGTGAAGATGCCTGGAGCGCTGACGAAAAGGCTGAGCTAGAAATGTACATTTCTTCAACCGTTAAAGGCATGGCTTACAACCATAAATATAAGAGTTCGGTTCCCAGCATCCACGGCTGTCCCTCCAGCTACCTGTAAAATCACCAAAGTAAAAAAAAGAAAAGAAAAAAAAAAAGTGGAATAGTAGAGCAGGATACATAAATACTTTCTGCTCACTTTGTATGTGTGTGTATGTATGTAAACTTAATGGTGCTCTAAAAATATGTTTATTAAAATGCTTGTTCAAACATAAAAAAAAGAAATGTACATTTCTGCCCTCAGCATTCAAGCCCTGGGAGAGGGGCAATGAATCAGAGCAGATGTAGCAGAAAAGAAAAGGAAAACAGTGGAGACATGCATATTTAAGCAGCTAGAAAGCCAGAGAAGGAGGGATGAAATAGGTAAGTGGGGAAACAGAGCTGGAGAATAAAACTCTTGAAGACAAAGGCAGCACTCAGCAGCCTGGAATGTTCTCTAGCTCTCGGGGCAGGTGACCCTGGCAAAGTAATTAAGTGGTGGATGGGGCCAGATGGCAGTGGGGTGACGCATGCTCAGAAAGAAGGAAGTTCCTGCACATCTTTTAGAATTTCAGCAGGAGGGAAGAAAACCGAAGAAGAGCCCCACCTCTGAGCATGTAGAATGCTATGCGGGAGGTCCACTAACAGAATGGCTGGGCATATCTAATGTTAGGGTCATTGGAAATTAGCAACCTTTTTGTAAAAGGTGCCATATCCATGGCCAGCAGGCAGAAGCATGGGTGGCTAAGACCCCTAACACAGGGAGGGGTTCACTTTTCCTCCCTACGGAGGTACAGCCTCACAGTTTGTTCCAGATTGGCTAATTCAGAAAGCCTCGAAAGAGGGAGAGGATCCAGGAAGAGTGCAGAATTCGCTGCACCTAGATGTTTAAACATTTCAGGAATCGCACAGACAATCACACCTGGTCAAACAAGTTCACTTGACAAAGAATTAACAAAAGGGAGGGAGTGACATTCGGGCATGTAGGCACACAGCCATGAAGTCTGTCTGTAAGAGAAGAAATGGCTGAATTGTTCTCTGAGTGGCGAAGCCAGTAGACAAGGTGTCCCTGAGAGAGGGCATGCGCAGTGGTGCACAGACGTGGCCACAGAGAAGGCAGGAAGAGCCTGGGGAGTCCGTGGGTCCGGACAAGCAGGGGTCAGGGACTGAGCAACACCAGGAGGGATTTGTCTGAAAATTACAACTCTGCTGCCAACCAGCAACGTCTGGAAAACAATAATAAATTCAAAGGCCTAGAACAACGGTTCTCAACCTGTATCCACCCCCAAACCCCAATGGAAAACATGTATTTACATTATAATTCATAACTAACAAAATTGCAGTTATGTGTTAGCAACAAAATCATTTTATGTTTGGGGGATCACCACAATTAAAGGGTCACAACATTAGGAAGGTTGAGAACCCCTTGTCTACAGGCATGATTGTACTATAGTTATGATTGAGAATCAGTGTACTGGGCTTCCACAGAGATTCCTTCTGCCGCGGCAGTAGGTACAGGAGCAAAGAAAGTGGCCCCAGGGCAGGTCTGAGATTAGGGTTTCCCAAGAGTGGTGACAGAGGACAAGTTTATTCCTGTGAGCTCCTGGGCAGGGAAAGATGTGAACGCCAGAGTGGATGAGACAGACAGTGAGTGCCACTGGGAGAGTCTGGGGAAATGGCAAAGTCTGGGATTGTCGCTAAAGGGTGTGGACAAAGGAAGCTAGAGGTTTAGAGATGTCAGAAGGACATGTGAGCCCTGGGCAGCAGCATTTGAAGTGTCACCCACATGGATACAGTAGACGTGTGTGTGTGTGTGTGTGTGTGTGTGTGTGTGTGTGTGAGAGAGAGAGAGAGAGAGAGAGAGAGAGAGAGAGAGGATCATGATGGGAAACCCACAGAGACAGCTGACCTGAGCTAGTGGGAGCTCACAGATGCTGGACTGACAGCTGGGAACCTGCATGGGACCGAACTAGGCTCTCAGAACATGGGTGACAGTTATGTGGCTTGATCTGTTTGTGGGGCCTCTGGAAGTGGGGACTAATATTTATCCCTGGTGCATGAACTGACTTTTATTGGAGCCCATTCTCTATGATGGGACACTTTGCTCAGTCATAATTCAGCGGGGAGGAGCCAGACTTTGTTGACTCCCCAAGGGAGGCCTTGAGTGGGTGGGGGCTGGGGTAAATGGGAGGGGGAGGGGGAACTGTGGTTGGTATGTTAAATTTTAAAAATAGGAGATATCATTATCATGATAGGACCTCAAGATGATGTGGGTATATGAGTAAGGAAAAGTAACACTTGACTCTGTGACAAGAATCCCCAATAAAATGCTTTAGTATTGTAGACATTCGTTTTTCAGGCATGTCACTACCCACCTTGAGCTGGCTGCTGGGTTCCAGGCCAACGAACACTCAGAATTTGTTTTAAAGATTACCCTAAAACAAAGACTTGGGGAAAGAAATACAAACTCAGGATATGGACTCAAACATTTAAATACATTGCGGGCAGTAATAATAGTAATAATAAAATTACAGCGTGACCCAGTTTTGTTTACTTTGGGAGGGAAAGCAAAAGGTTATGCCTATGTGAGCCTTGCGAACTGGATGGAATGGAAACATTTACTTTGCTCAGCGTAGTGCAGCTCACCTAAACATCCGTATATCACCAAGTCAGAAATGCTGGCCTTACACTTCAACAACCAACAATGAGATAAATCTCATGGACATTCTGTAAATTGAAATGCTCATTGTGGGAGGAAAGTATTTCTGAGCAAACAGCCTCCCTCCACCACCTCCTGAGATGGGGAGGGGCTGGGGGGGCTGGGGGGCAACAGGGGGGACTGGGGGGCTGGAGGGGAGGTAGCGGGTAGGGGGTTAGGACAAGAAGTTGAAGGAATGCCATGGTTTCTCTTTCCAGACCTTATCACCCGGCTGGCAAGGGTGAGTCCTGGCAAGGGTGAGTCGTGAAGATATGAAAAGAACATACAGTGCTGGAGGCTTCACAGAGCTACAGGCAAGGGATGTGCCTGCTTAGAGCTGAGAGGTCCCTAAGAATAGAGGAAGGGACTGGAGAGCATCACATGCTTTCAAACCCGACAGCCACTGCCAAAGTTCTAGCACTCAGTCTATGACACTAAGTGACCCATCCCAGGCTTCAATAGCTGGAGTTTGGGTCCTAGAGTCTGAAATCCCTAGTTCCTAGAACAGAGACCTTTATAGTTACATTCCACCCACCCCCTCCCCAACCCCTGTACACACAAAAGTTTCATTCTTCTTGACCTTTCCTGGAGTCTTATGTGTTAGAGATCAAAATCATCCAGACATTGTTCTCAGGGGAACTTAGCAAAAATGGATTAAAGTGCTTCCAAAGGTCCTCGCTCACTCTGTTAGGACTATGTGTTTTTTCTCGGTTCCCTTTGCTGGTGATCAAACAAAAGTTCAAAACACTGCGGAGCCTCACATTTCATTTCATCTTCAAACTAACTCGAAAGTCAGCCATGACTCCTGGATGCCGGGGAAGACACAGATTCTTGCAAAGAGATGAAGGATGGTTTGTTGTATAGCAATATTAGTCAGTTTTTTTTTTTAAGTTTTCTAAGTCTCAATATCCAATGGGCACTATCAGAAAATTGATGGGTAATTCTTGTACAGGCAGAGGGTTGGCTTGAGGGAAAGTTTGATCTGAACCTTGTATGGCAGGCTGTGAGCACATCTGTTCTTTGCGTTTCTGAAAGGACTGCATGTATGTCATTATGTTGTATGTGACAGCAGACATGCCTGTACTCTGCTTCATTGAGAATCATGGTCTGTGTTTACTGATTTGCACACACAAACATCCCCAAGAAGCCAGCCCCTAACAACAGTCAATCAGTGTTTCTGCAAATAGCCCAAATATGGAGAGACTCATGCAAATTTTTCTCCCAACATCACGATTCTGTAAAAACTAGATTTTTTCAAGTCAGCAATAATTTATATGTTTTCAGATTACTTAACATAAATGAACTACTTGCAAATTAAGGTACCAGTTTCAAATTGTTTCAGTAAGGCTTCCAACAAGAAAGCTGAGGTTTTTATCCACTTCAGCAAGAATATCTCAAAACAGAAGACAAGATTAAAATGCTAAAAACAACTGAAATGGGCATTTCCTAAGTATTTTATTCTTCCAGAAAAGTGGATATTTTCTTAAATGTACACATGGGTGTGAACTATTTTCTTGTTTAGAAGATGAAATGGAAGGGGTGGGCAGCTACTGCTTAACTTCTTCGCTCGTGTGTGCTTGCCTCTCTCTCTGTGTAGCACATGCTAGGAGGTACTTCCATGTAGATATGTGCAAATCATTAATATGACAGGATTTCTACCTCTTTATGGTAAGAGAAAAATTTTAGGAATCTTCAACCTATGTGCATCCTCTGGAAACATGTTTAATGGTTAGAATATTTTTTATCGTGTATGTAGCAATTGTTTCACCGCGTCATAACTTGTTCTCTGCCCCATGTTCAGATGCAGTCATGATTTGAGCTAAAATGTCCCAGTAGGCTTTTTATCTTTAAACAGTTGGTCCCAGGTGAGGGTATTATTTGGGGAGGTTGAAGAAAGTTTGGGGGGAGGTGGTGGCTAGCTAGAGGAAGTGAGCCACAAAGGGACGGGCCTTGAGAGTTAGAGTCCATCCATCTCAGTTTGGAGTGCCAGTCTCTCCGCTTTCTGGTGGCAGAGATGTGAACAAGCAGTTGCTCCATTTCCTCTGCGGTGAAATTGCCTGCCTCCTCTGCCAAGATGGGCTGTGCCCTCTCACACTGTAAGAATAAATTATTCCTCCCTCGGATTCTTTCTTGTCAGATCTTTGAACACAGTGATGAGAGAAGTAACTGATAGGCACTTTGCATATCCCAGCGCATCTGAATTTTACAGAGGCGTTGGAGGGAACAGAAACACCCAACTAGAGCCCAAGCAGTCAGGATTCAAAGCTCTGCCTGTGTCTAACAGAGACGGATAACAGCCTCTATTCTGCAGCTTCCTGTAGATGCTCATATTTTTCTTTCTGATTCCATGCTTCCCTGTAGAAGGATCTCAAATGTTGCACTCTGTGTCTCGTTATATTGCACACACGTTGTATTAAATCTCCTCTCTAGTGTTTGTCCCCATCTGGAAGACCCACTCATGAAATCAATCTGGAAAAAAAAATGTTTTCAGAGAAACACACTGAGCAAAGGACAGTAATCCAGGAGGTTATCTTTATATTTTAAAAATGTTATCAAAATTAGGATATAAGACTACCATCTCAAGTTCTTGTTAAGTAAAATTATACTATGAAACACTAAATGATTTGCAACAGAAATGATTTGAAGCTAACAAAGTGAAATGCTTTGAATGATATTAAAGTTGGGCTGGAGAGGTGGCTCAGAGGTTAGGAGCATTGGCTGCTCTTCCAGAGGTCCTGAGTTCAATTCCCAGCAAGATGGCTCACAACCTTCTATAATGAGATCTGGTGTGCAGGCAGAGCACTGTATACATAGTAATAAATAGGTCTTTTTTTAAAAAAGATATTAAAACTAAGTCATAACAGGAGCCTAACTCTAGAGTTTGAGAGTGTCTGCCTCAGTTTCACCTATTAGATGCTGAATTTTCTGTGTGATGGTCCTGGGAGGTGTGGCCTGATAGGTACTGTGCAGGTCTGGGGAGTTCTGTCTTCATAAATAGGTTAATACCCATAGGAACAGGGTCTATTCTCTCTTCTGCCCTATGAAGAACAGTGTCCTATACCCCCAGAGCATGGTGACTTCAAGCCACCCTACCCCCTCAGAAGCAGAAGCAAGCCCCTCACTTGTCTTGGATTTAATTTCTTCAGCAAGAGAAAAATGTTAGTGTTATTTTGATGCTACGTATCAAGATTTGATTTTTTTCTTTCTTTTTCTAGTTGATAGGATATCATGCAGCCCAGGCTGCCCTTGAACTCACTATGTAGCAGAAGCTGGTCTTGAACTCCCGAGCCTGCTGTCCCTACCTCCTAGATACTGGGATTACAGACCACACACAGCTAAAAGTGGCTATGTGAAGGGACAAAAAAGCCTAGCAATTTTGTCCAAGAGAAAAGACAAAGGTATCAGCAAACAAGTACAGACAAAAGGGCACAGCCTCTACAGAACTACTATAGAATATTAACTATAGAATATTAAAAAATGATGATAACAATTTTTAAAAATGGGTGAAATAGATATTTTAAGAAAAAAATATGTTACCAATACTGGATCAAGAAAGATATTTTTAAAATGTGAAAATACCAATGTCTGTTACTGATAGATGGTACTCAAGAGTTTCCCTCCTACACAGGCATCAAATTCAGAAATCTTTACTAGTGAGTAAAAGAGCATCTTTATTTTTAAAAAACTGTTTTTTAAAAAAGAGAGGAAACTTTAATTTGTTTTTACATAAAATATAATTTTGATAGGCAAATGGGTTAAAATAGCAGATGTATTGCAGTTCAGAAGACTGTCTATAGAATGTGTGTAAATCCCGGGGCCAGGATGATGGCTGAGTGCTTGCTAAGCAAGCCTAAGGGCCTGGGTTTGATCCAGGACATGGTGGCACATTGTAATCCCAGCACTGAGGAGGCAGAAGCAGGAGGATCTCTGGTTTGTGTGGCTAAATTGACAAGCTCTGGGCTAGACTGGCCTAGTTAGAGACTCTATCACAAAACACAAAGTTGGGTAGATGATTTAGCAGGTAAAATACAGCTCGTACTCGCTAGCAGAAGCAAATGTGAATCCACATAAAAGCTGGGTGGGTGTCCCAGCCCTCCTTCAATCTCGTCATGTGTGGGTGGAGACTGGGAATCCTGGAGCAAGGTGGTCAAGCTAAGACTAGGAGAGCCAGAAAACTGTGGGTTCAGTATGAGATGGCCGTCTCACTATATAAAGAGAAGCCCAATAGAGGAAGAGACCAGGTGTCAATCTCAGGCTTCCATATGCATTTGGTCATGTGTGGATATGCATCCATAGACACACACACACACACACACACACACACACACACACACACACACCACATGCAGACATGAAGATGGAGAGCAATTGAGAAAGCCTGGCCACAATATGCCTGCATACACATACGTATTCACACATACTATGTAAACACAACACACATATGCTCACACATATTTACAGATCAAATTGGGCAATATACAAAAATTAGCAAATGGTTTAGCACTAGCAATGCACTGATGTAAATAAGATTCGTAACAGCGCTGTAAAAGGAAACTTTATGTGTTAGTTGTAGCTTATGTAAGGAAAAAAAATGATTAAATTCAGCACTGGTGAGTTTGAAGAAAACCGTAAGGTCTGCCAATGATTAAAGAACAAGTTCTAATAAATATTTAATAAGTAATGCCAATTTTATGAAAACTCTTAGATCATAGGAAAAGAAGGAGCATTTCCAAGTCTGCTCAATACATTTAGCCCAAGTACTGATAGCAGAATGAGACAGAAAAACAGGGAAACTTTATAGACAAGTTACACTCATGACCACAGGTATATAGAGACTAGACAAATTATATAATGCATAATTTTATTCATTGAATATATAGCAGATAATTTAACCGTGTGCCCCAGAAGTCTGGCCTTTTTGTCTTTGGCTCTGAGAAATGATCTAGTCCTGGGATCACTGGGCTCTACAGGACTGTCCCTACTTGGGCAATCGGGATCTAACAGCATGATTTTATGTGGGATGCACCTACATTCAAAGATCAAGAATAAAATTTAGTGTGAGAGTCCTTGTGTCCTTCCTGGAGGGTCTGGAGACTAGACAGCAAAATCAGTCACATGGATAGTCAACTATTCCCACACCATGGAGCCACATGCAGGCTAAGGTCAGGGCAGCAGGCTTGAGAGAGTCTTTTATTGACACCATTCTGTGTTGATCATCACACGCAGATGCTGAGAGAATAATGTGCCAGTGGGGAACACAGCTGCTCTGCTTCCTCTTTCCTGGACTCTGCCCTGTACGCTTCACTACTTGATTTCACTCCCCCTCTAATAAGCCCTAGATGACCTTAACAGCTTCCGGTGACTTCCCGGAGTCCTTTTCACAAATTACTAAACCCCAGGTCGGATGTGGGAAGACCCTCAGCTTTCACTCGCTATCAGAAGCAAATGTGGTCTTGTGAGGAGAGGGAGAGGTAAAGAAAAGAACAGAACGGGGAGATGCACAATTTGTGGGAGCCATGGGATGCCTTGTTAAAAAAATGTCATCAATTTAAAAACAGAGAAGCCAAGTGAGGCTCATATCTGTAATGCCAGCACCCGGAATGACCATCATGCATTTGAAGCCGAGCTGGGCTATGGTAGAGAGTTCCAGGCCAGTATGGGCTACAAGTTAGAGCCTACCTATACAAAACTAAAACTAAAACTAAATAAATAAATAACAACAAGACCACAAACAAAACCCCAATAGGTTAAAAACCAAAAGAATTTCAAGATAGTGATAGCAGACTGAAATGTGGGGATCTCTAGGCTTTAGAGCATGTATGCAGGACAAATAATTCTCTATATTTTCCCCATTTGTTTGTTCAGATAGGCTGTCTTAATACATAGTTTGAACTTTCCTCCAAAGAGCCCAAGTCTGAGAATTTAGGCGAACTTTTCTTTTATTACTCACATAAATTTCTTATTTGCTGCTTTCATATGGCATTCGTTCACCAAACTGGAGGATTAATAAAACACATTACAAGGCAATGATGATTTTAAGTTTTTTTTTTTAAACTGTCAAATACAATGGCTAAATCAATATTCAAAGATAGGGTTCCTATGGTATGTTGATGTGAATATTTGATAGAATGCATAACATTGATTTGCTGTATTAGAGTCAAGCAGAACCGCATTCAAAATATGAATATTTTGAACATTTAAAATAATTTTTAAAATATAAATATATTTAAAAATTGTCTCTATGAAAAGTATTTTGTATTTATCAAAAAAAACACAGTAAAAAGAATTTAAAATGTGGAAGAGTTAACAATAACTATACAGAGGATAAGAATGATAAGCATGGCTTATCAAGGGTGGAAATACAAATAAGATTGCTACACATACATTTTTTTGTGTTCATCTTTCCCTCTGATTTTTTTTTTTTTTTGATAAATACAAAATAAAGAAGGAAAAAAAAAAAAGAAAA
>PVIH01010177.1:0-77276 GCA_004025045.1 Sigmodon hispidus | reverse complement strand
TTTTTTTTTTTTTTTTTTTTTTTTTTTTTTTTTTTTTTTTTTTTTTTTTTTTTTTTTTTTTTTTTTTTTTTTTTTTTTTTTTTTTTTTTTTTTTTTTTTTTTTTTTTTTTTTTTTTTTTTTTTTTTTTTTTTTTTTTTTTTTTTTTTTTTTAAAACTTTATTTATTTATTTATTTGCCTTAGTGTTTGCCTGGAACTGGAACTACAGACAGTTGTTAGCTGCCATGTGGGTGCTGGGAATCGAACCCGGGTCCTCTGGAAGAGCAGACGGTGCTCTTAACCGCTGAGCCATCTCTCCAGCCCCTAGGCAGAGCTTCTAATATTGAAATTTTTAAATTGATCTTTGAAAATACTAGAATTTTAAAAAGTGAACAAAAGATCTAAGCATGTAATCTGAAAATTAACAGGCACTCACTTATGTTTGTAAATTTAGAAAACAATATGTGCAGAGACTAGGTTTGTATGCAGGATAGGAGCTAGAGTCATCTGCCTAACATGGGCCAATCTTTGTTATAAAAGAGAAGTAGAAACCAGCAACTAAAACTCCAGTTCTGCAACTCTGACTGAACTGTATTTTTGTAATTGCTGTTGATATTAAATCAGAGATGTTAATCCATGTGTTCAAGACTGATTTCAATCAATGTGAAGTAAAGATTAATCAACTGTAAACAGTAACAAAGAGTAGGCAGAAGTGTCTAACTGAGAATAAATGGTTTTCTCTTATGACCATGACAACTATTCTCCTGTGAAGTTAACCGATTGACTCTATGGGAAAACTCTCTTGTATTACATGGATCCTCATCAATTTTCTATTTTGATTTACCCAGCCCTTGGGCCAGCTTCATAATGCAAAGGAAAACCTGCTAGGTCCTGGTACTGAAATGAGAACCCCTTAGAAGGAAGTCAAATGAATCATGACTTCATTGGCAAGCAACTACATTATACATACATGTCTCTGTGCTTGCAAAGGCAATATAAACATGAAGCAACATTAAAGCATCATGTAATGAGGTTCAAATACACTTTCCAAATTTTATGTACCATATAGAGAAATTAATCAGAAACCACATAGATTACTTTTAAAATGTTTGTTCTAGGCTGAGTGTAAGAGCATTATGGAGAATTACAAATAACATGATGTATGCACTGGATGTACAAAATAACTCTCCTTATAGAAGACAGAGTTGCTTAATGTATCTATCAAATCACCTATTCATCAAATAGTGCAGATAACTTCACCATCAGAAAATTCTCTCAATTGCAATTACCTAAATTTATCATGGCAAATAGTCTTACTCTCCCAAAGCAAATGCTAATTAACCATTTCTGATGGTTGGTGCCTTATTTTGAAAACAATTGTTTTGCAAATGATGAACCATAACATGACATTTTAATGTATCATAAAAGACAGATGATATATGATAGATAGATTTACTGATTGATGGACAGATAAGTAAAAAAATACAATTCTTACATAAATGAAATTTATGATAAATCAAGTTTTGTAAGTCAAAGCATCGCTGTTTTCTTATAGATTAAACTATTATCCATAACATTATAACACAGAAGCAAATAAAAGTGAAAGAACCACAAGCAAGAGAAATAAAGGCATATTTGCTTCTTTTTTACAGTATAAATTCCCTGTGTGAACTTCTTTGAAGAAGAGAAAGATTTTTGACAGAGTCGGGAGGCAGGAAATTGGTCAGAAGAATAATTTATTCAATATATATTTATTAACCTATGAATCCAACACCAAGTAACCATGGAGCTGGAACACTAAAATCTCAGATACCACTCTTGATTTTATCGAGCATACTCCTCAGACTGAAGAGGAAATGTAAATTAGAAATGTGTATAAGACAAGTATCTCTTTCAAGCATTAAAAATTACTCAGGGGATAGAATATGACCAGACTTACTTTATGAAGTTCCATGTAACATAGAAAGTCCAAGAAGGAAAATAATAGAAAATCTATTATGCTCAATTTAATGATGAGACTGGTGTGTCCTAAAAATTTCTAAGGTAAAGCAAATGACTCCCACAGTTCCCCTAAGTTAAAATCCTTATTCTTAGACAAAGACTTGTAACTTAAGAGAGTCTGTGTAATTTAATACAATTCATACAACCATTAGTCATTTCCCTTCGACAATGTCACAACAGCACTTCTCAATCATTTCTCAGTGTGGCAGTAAGGTCTCATGACGTTTTCATCAAAATTCACTTGCATAATAGTAACAAAACAAAAAAAAAATAGCTACAGTGGAAAGTTCCTAAGACTTTCACATGCTGAAATACTTATATGATCTCTACAATCCATATTACATTTATGTTCCTCTAAAAGTATGTATAGAAACCCAGTTCCCTAGGAGAAAGAATTGAAGTGGGAAAGAGGGTGGTTGGTCAACTGTGTGGCTCTCAGGAAGAGTATGCTGTCCTTATAATGACAACTTGGTTAGGTACCATTTGTGAGAAACTTGGCACTCAACAGATATCCAGTCTTTCCACATTATCTTGGACTTCATAGCTTTCAGATCTGAGAAATAGCTTTCCATTTTTACAAGCTACTTGGCAATGGTGTTTTGTTTTAGCAACTCAAGCTGACTGAGACAACTTTATACTTTCCTCTGAAGAGGAACACAATTAATATAGTACTTAAGAATGTTCAAGTGCACTGACTTCAACTTATTTATTCATTTATTTACAAAATATCATCTACTAAGGTAATTCAATGAACATATATAAGCTAGCCTGAAACATAGATGATGTGTTACAAAGTATCTGACCCTGTCTTGATGTTGGGATAAGGAAAGTGGATTTGCCTGGAGTGGATGCTAAATTAAGCCATCTTGGGACCTCAGGACCTCCTGCCCTGGCTGGGGAGGAGATAAGGAGATGGAGAGAAGAGATAGTGACTGGGAGGAGCAGGAGGGGGAAGGGAGTTTGAACAAGGGAATACTTAGATTAAAAAAAATGAGACTTTATTCATAATAAAAAGTAAAAAAGAAAGACTGTGTTAGGGTGAGGCTAGAGAGTTTGGCAAGATACTGATTAGATAGAAGACTATAAAATCTCTCTAAAAATACATGACTTATGATGTAGACAAAGGAAGTCATTCTAGATTTTAATTTTTGTTTAATTTTATTTATTATTATGGGTGTATATGCATTTGTGTGTATGTATACACAAATGTATATACATGATATGTGCTGGGGGCACATATGCCAAAGGGCATTCTTAAAGGTAAAGGGCCAGCTTTGTAGAGTCACTTTTAAGGGGCCTCAAATAATAGAATGTTCATTACCAGATTTTTATGGCAAGCACATTTATTCACTGAGCAATTTTGTTGGCTCACATTTTAGACTTTTATAATCACTTGATGCTATGTGTTAGGCCTGTAATGACCTGGAGATTGGGCTGTTGAAGAGAAAAGTCAGGTCTAAGAAGGTGCACACTCTGTTAATCTAATAGATATATGGAAGATATTTATGCTCAGTGAGTAGAAGAATTTAAAGTAGCTGGCTTTGAATTATAGAGAAACATGTTCTTCATCCCTCCCCCACAGAAAAACACTTGCATTGCCTTAAAAGGATCATAATTTTTTTTTTTTAATCAGTAGGAGAGAGTTCAGAATTCTAGTAGCTGGGAGGCAGACAAAGAAAAATCATGAGTTCAAGGCCAGCCAGGGTTGTATACAAAGAATTTCTAAGCTAGAAAGATTCCATCTCAAAAAAAAATACATACAAAACAATAATCAGAAGCTATTTTAAGGATAAATTAAGTATTTGATGATCTTGCCGGTTGGTAAAGTTAGGAAGAAGCTAAAATTGGTGGTTTTTTCCCCTACTGGATAGATGACACATATCAGAAAAAAGAACATAAGAATAGAAAATACTACTCATGACTTGGGTGGACCCAGGGTGTCTGTAGTAGGCCCTTGGAGATTTGGAATAGCACACTACTTGATTGTACGCTCAGCTATTACCTTTGGTTTCCCTTGTTAATGCTCACTGTTTGCTAATTGTTGAAAAAAGACACTTTTGAGATTAAAATAAATCAAATACCAACCATGAGATAACACTATCATACTGAAGAAATCACAAAGGACTGTTTGCAGAATGAAGTAATGCAAGGAAGGCATATGGAAGCATGAAGAACACACAATAACTGTATTTCTTGGATGGTGCATGGGACTGAACCCAAAGTATTACCAGTTGAAGGGGACCTGGAGGTTCACTGCTCCATTTGGCCAGGAGCCAAAGGAGTCTTATGGTGACATTCTGTTTCTCTTACCTCTTCATTGTTTAATGTGGAGGAAAATAGCTTCTTTGTCCTGCCGAGCCTCAGTTTCCTCAATCATAAAATTAACAACCCAAAAACTATCTCAAATATTTATAGATGCCTGAGGAGTTTAAGACATACAAAATGCTCAGTTCAAGCCTCAGAGCACCATTTGTTGTAATGTTGGTCTTACAGATATTTTCAGCTAATTTAAGAATAATTAATCATGAAAGGAGAAAAATCTAAGTGATTATTAAAATTTCAAAACAACAGTGGCTTTCTTAACTCCCTTGCTTTTTCATGAAAAAAAAAAAATCTAAGTGATTATTAAAATTTCAAAACAACAGTGGCTTTCTTAACTCCCTTGCTTTTTCATGAAAAAAAAAAAAAAGATGTCTGCTTTCACATGGTAGATTTTTAGTTGCCATGGAAACAAGAATCAAAAGGACTTCAAGTAAGTAGAAAGCAGACAGCCAACCTCTCTATTTTTTTATAAAATGTAACCATAAAATTTTGATCAGATCAGCATTTTTATGTAATTTGGGGCTGAGAAAAATGGCTCAGTGGTTAACAGCACTTGATGCTTTTGCAGAGGACCTGGGCTTGGTTCTTGGCACCCACAGAGTGGCTCACAGCTATTAGTAACTCAAATTCTAGAGAATCAGATTTCTTCTCCTGGTCCACACAGGCATTACATGAAAACACTCATACATAAACAATCAAATTAAATAAATATTTCAATGTGTTTTTGAAGGCTATCTAGGAATATATTACTGTATTACAAGAAAAAGAATTTCTGAATATTAAACACTGTGAAGTGTGTAACATAGTCTGCCTTTCCTTCAGTTTCTTAGGCATATGAAATGAATAGAACTTGGTTTAAATGATGAAAAGGCAAACAGAAAATGTAGTAAGGGTTTTTAAACATGAGATTCTATTTTAATTAAGATATAATTTTGCTAAGTGAATGAAAATAATCATTTGTTTCATGCCTCAGAGGATGAGTGACCATAAAATTATTTCAGAATTTAAGAGGGACACTATCTTTTTTTCTGTTTGATTTTGTCTGAAACTGAGTCTCCAGCTATAGCCCAGAGTGAATTCTTGCTTTGACCTTATTGAAACCTTTTGCCTCAGCCATTTGACTGTTGTATTTTAGGTATAAGGTACTGAGTACTAGGTTGCAGATGTCAGGCACTGAGTGTTGGATTGTAGGTAAAGGCACTGAGTGCTGGATTGTAGGTGAAAGCACTGAGTACTATGTCGCATATAATAAAGAGTTTTTTGCCTGGCCTAGCCCCGAAATCCAGACCATCAGTTCCAAATAATCACATAAGTGTTTTATTTACATACTGTAATATAAGTATATAAATTATTTTCTAATTCTTACTTTTAAACTAACTCATGATTAGCTGCATGGCTTAGTACCTTTTCTCAGAGCAGCATTCTCATCCTGCTTCCCCTGTGTATCCCTGGCATCTCTACTCTGCTATTCCTCTAGTTTTCTAGATCTGATAGCCCACCCATATTTCCTGTCTGCCGTCAGGCCAATCAGAATTTTATTAAACAAATAAGAGAGACAAATATTTACAATGTACAGGAGCATAATCTCATAGCATTGCAGATGAAGGCACTGAGTGCTGGATCTAGGTACAAGGTACTGAGTTTTGGGTTGTAGTTGTAAGGCACTTGGATAGGAGTAAGTAGACAAAATTTTAATGGTTCTGTTCTTATAAATGTTTATTAATTTTTCAGTGTGAAAGTATCATTGCTAAAGACTTTGTTGAATGCAATTAATTATTCTTAGTTATTAGGAAACATTGGGAGTAAATATGTTTGCAAATGTTGTTCTAAGGAAGAGATATCTATAAAATTGAATGTTCTTGCAATGACTTTAGTTTGTCCTGTCATTTAATAACTTTTCTTTTCAGATACTAAGAACATTTCTCTGCTTTTTAATGTATTCCAAGAGAATATATTTAATATTTCATGTTATTAAAAAAACTATGATCTCCTCAAAATAATATCACAGTATTAAAGTACAACACTGAGGATCCAAGTTGATGGTGAACCTAGTTTGATGGAAACAAACAAGCATCCAAAATAAATACCACAAATAATTCTGTTCACATCTCATTCTCAGAGATTTTGGTCTTGGAGGACAGCAAAGATAAGAGACTGAGACTATTCCACACAGTTTGTCCATTTTGAAGATTTATGGTAGCTGGAAAGATGTAAAGAGATGCAATAAAGTGGTGTGGGATGTTTAGAGGGTGTCATTATTTATGATGAAAAAATATAATCAAGGAACTAAAAAGATCAAACAATGAAAGTCTTACCTTATCACCCCAATTTCTTAGCTGTCAACTTCTTAGTGTACATTTATACAGATTTCCCTTTAAATACTAAAAACATGTGCATCAATTTGCACAATGGTGATACTCATTGAGGATGCTGTGTTCAATGTTTTGGATTTTGTGTTCAATTTCATCTGAGACAATTTTGCACAAATTTACAAATGAAAAAACTTCATTGCTTAGAAAGCATTATAGTAATTCATTGAAAGAATAAACATAATCAAGAAGGCATAGTGGACAACTTACAAATGGTAAATCTTTGTGATATCCAGAATTTTAATTGTAGGAAGTCCCAAGACTCATTACTTATAGGAAGGGTATATATGTATTTCAATATTAGTGCTATTTTTAAACTGGCATTCCAATTTATGCCCCAGTTAAAAAGGTCTTTAATCCATGTTTTGAACTAGATAACATCTCCTTATATGCTTACTTATAATTACCATATTTTCCTATAATTCCATGATCAAACACTGGTCTGTTTTCTTTTGGGTGCTGTTGCATTCTCTGAAATGTAATTTAAAAGATATTTACATAGTAACTAAGTTATCTCTTTGACTCATATTCATCAATATGAGTTTTTAAAAATATTCTTCTTGGCTCTGTTTGAGGTATTTTTTAATTCAATTTCATAATGGGTTCCTATAAGGCTTTTTGATTTTGTGTTTTAATTTAGAATACTTGGCTGTCCCATTACTGAAACCTAGTAACCAACCAACAAATGATCAGAATGATGATAGTGATAATGGTGGTAATTTCAAGTTCTGAAATCTAGGATTTACTCTAAATAATGAAAGAGAATCCAGTTTTCTGTATCTCCTTTTCTTCTAACTTCCTGCCTTGTTATCCCAATGCCTGTATTAATAAACTGATTTTTAAATAATTAAAACTGTTATTATTATATTCTAACTATCTTTAGGCATTTAGAATGTTATCTAACCAAATTAGAACTGTCAAGCTGTGTTTTGTCTTCTGTGAAGATCAAACTCCCTTTACTTTCTTTTATTTTATGTTTATAAAGATTCTTCAATTGTGCTTATATTTCAGATTTTAGCCAGATCTTTTAAGAAGTTATTGATATAAAATCATCGTAATCAAACAAAATCACTTATGAATTGTAGTTACCTGAAAAATATTTCTTCCTTTTTATTCAAGAACTGTATACACATACATATGTGTGTGTTCTGCTCAGACATTTTTTTTAAATAACTGAGTAGAATTTACAACTTTATTTAAATTCTATGTGGAGCCCATGGTCAACATGTATGAGGTCTTGGGTCTATCTCCAGTATCACAAAAACAAATAAACAAACAGACAAAAAAAAACCTTTCAAAATCTTTTAACTTAATAAATATATAATTTCCTTTACCATGTCATTCTAAGTTGCATGCCTTATTACATTCAAATTTGAATTATTTTTCTGAACATAGAAAATTAATGAATTACATTATTTTAACCAAATAATTTTCTGAATTTTCAATGTTTTAATTTTTTAAATTGCCTATTTTCCATGTATACAAATTTTGCTGCATGTCATAAATAATAACTTCTGCTTTCTTAATAATCTTGTGCAACTTAATAATTTGTCATCTAAAACACTTGTTAGTAGGTTGGAATGATTCACTCAGTAATAAAGTCTATAGATACTTTCCTCTTATATGTGTCTAGCATGGCAACATGAAAATGGTTGCTAACATTTGCAAAGATTTAATTGGAAAAAAAGCAAACAAAACTATATTGCATTTGTTTCTCTCTCTGATCTCAGGTAGTAAAACTCACAAATCATTTCTTAGTCCTCACATATGCATCCCAAATTTGAATGAAAATATGTAATCTTTTTTAGTTTGTAGTTACTTAAAAGGTAATCTTGATTATTGATGCACATAAAATTAATTTTGAGTGTAGAACATAGAAAACCAATATTTATAGACGTCTCTTTCTCTTTCACACACACACTCACACACACACACTTGTGATACATTCCACTCATCAATTAAAAACCTTTGGATTTGAAATTTTGCAAATAAATGCACTGAAATCAATTCACAAGATTCCTTTTTTCAATATTTGGTAGTTATTTTGTCAGTAACTGGACAAAGAGGTGAGGCATTGTCCTAATGTAAGCTTGCCCCTGATTAGATATCAGTTATTCTGGAATCAGCAGCTTACAGTTAGTGAGTATCCTGATTACAAAGGACCAACAAGTATATAAATCTACTGCTGGGTTTGCTGACACCATTTATACTTTGTAAATGTAGGTTCCAGATGTTCCTTTGACTGACCTCTTCTTAGTCTATTCAATAGTCTTGTACACATCATTCATGTCCATCTCTTTAAATGATATTGGGGATATTTAAATGATGTTGCTGGGGAGATTGAAGTGGGTACCTGTCATATGCTCGTCTCAACTTGTTTCAGATCAAGCCAATGCTGAGACACAAATATGATTGTTTTCAATTTTTAAACTTGAATTTGTTTTGTAACAGAGATATCTGTGAAAGACAAGATGTAAACATGTTTTACATTCCTGTCATTCTATTTCTTTTTTAACTTGGAATGTTGGTTAATAAAGTCTTAACATCTACAATATATACCTTAAGATCATAATATCACTGATTTAGATCTGAATGTTTAAAGTGCTAGTCTTTCTACTGAAAATAAAAAACACTTAAGCCACAGAAGAAAGGTATGTATTTTCCTAATTTAAGAAAAATATAAGAAATTGCATAACTATGTGATTGGTAAGACTGAAATAAAACACTTACATAATGAAAGTTTTATACTCTCAATTACACACCACTCCTGGATTTCAGGATATTTATATTGGACAACCATACAAATGAATTTCAGTGACATGATTTGCTAGAACATTTAACACCAATTCATCCTATTGGTTCCACATTATGTATCTTATTGAATAGTCATGTAGTTCAACAACAATAAAGCATTTATTTTTCACGGCTTGCTATGCATTGTAGAGAATGAGATCATTAATTTTTAAAACTAATTCAAAGCTTTTTTGTCAGTGAATAATAACTGCATTTTCATCTTGGCTTCTTGAAGTAATACTATCACAGCAGCACAGTGGAGTAAGTGAACCCTGAGCTGTAATCCCAAACTCACCTGAGGTTTCATCTACTCGCTCATCTACGACGTGGTCCTTCTGATGAACCCACTCACTGTTGCACTTGAAGTAGATCTGGGTGGCAGGGCTTGCTTTACAGTACAGGTTCACAGGCTTGTTCTTCACAATGTATGCTTCTTCAGGCTCAATGAGGAAGTGTGGCAATGGCTCAGGTGGGTCTGATGGAAAGGTTTCTGGGAGTTCATGAAAAAAGTCATCATCTGGTAAAGGAATCAAAAGTAGAAATGGTCAAAATATACCAACTTGTAATTTAGTTGCTAGTTTTTTTTTTTAGTAAATGTTATATAAAAATGAAGTTTTGAATGCTTACTGTGTCCAAAGCAGTACTTAGTAATATTGTGTTGCTCAGTAAAGAATTTGGACTACTATTCTATTTTCTACACATGACAAAATTCAACCATAGGTAGAATAAGTCATACTGAAAACATAGGGAGTAGGTGGCAAGCTGGGAAATGAAGCTCAGGTCTTGTTGTCCATAGAAGCTGTCATATCTACAATTTATGATGTACTTCTCGGTGTACAGGGTTGCTGTTAACAACTTAAATAAGGGACTGAAGAGATGGATCAGTGGATAAAAGCATGTATTGCTGTTCCAGAGATCTGAGTTCAGTTGTCAGCATCCACATGAGACTATCTTCTTATGAAGGGCAGAAAAGAACAAACAAACAAACTGTTATTAGTTTACAGATATGCTAACACTGCATGTTAAAATTTATGGGTCAAAGATTAAAAATTACCTTTTTAATTATTACAAGTTATTACAAATTATTATAAGTTCTATGAAAGTACTCTTGTGCACTAATGCACAGATGATATTGTCATTTAGAGACTGGCTGCTCAGACATTACCTTGAAACTCATTATATTGTGTATTCAGTGGCAATGCCATTTTTGGGAGCTAGCCATTGGTGAAGTGGACATCTGTCCACTAAGAAATTTGGCCTGTGACTGTTTTTTTTAATCTAGGTCATGGGATAGCTTTCAAATAGTAGTAACACCCAATCACCTAATTGTTGCCAATCTGTTTTGCAGTAAATATTGGCTTTACTTGAATCACATGCAAAACTAGTCTTTGAAACTGCTTTGCCACATTCATTTCCTGACATTGTGGAAATGATGTCAGCTTTAGCTAGATGTTCATCCCTACTTCACCTCCTTGATATACTTATTGTGGCATGTCATCATTTCTAGTTTTTACACAGTTGACAGACAAGGACACAAGCTATTATTCTACTAAAGAATAGCCTTGTTTATATCAATTTCAGCTCTACTAGTCAATATGCAAGCCCACTCAAGACTGATCAAATAGTTGGAGCCAGAAAGGCAAAGGGACAAGAAACTGAGCTATTGACAAATCCGTCTGCACAAATCTAATGCCTTGAATGCCTTACCCAATCTTTCTGTCATCTTCCAGAGCACTTGCTTTTTTATGTGAGGATGTAATAGGCTGATAATCAATGCAGCTATACAAAATGCCACACTCAGATTTCACTGAAGCATTGCTCTTGTTTCATTACTATTCATGAAAGCAAACAAGACAGTAAGTTTAGTTTATTTTGCTTTCCTTTCCAATTGTGTCTGCACAAAATGGAAGTGAAGTTAAAACTACACATTCACCCAAGTATGTAAAAGATAAAGTATGTTTCAGCGGGTGTTATAAGGGAGACTTGTTCCTTTAAGAGAACTGGTTATAAAGTACTAGCTATTTATACTCATCCATCTGATTCATTAATATAGCATAAGTATTTGTATGTTCATATCCCATAGAAAAATTCATAAAGACACTAAAAATCAGTTATATCACCTAACAAAATAGTGTACTGCTTTAGTATCATTATTTTCTTGCAATTACTGAGAAGATAAATAATAATGGAAAATTAGAAAAATCACATCCATATTTTCAGACTAAAAGAAGTTCAGTAAAATGCCAGCAGATACAGTGACTATTTAATAAGCATCTAGAATATATATGAGCAAACTAATTGGGTATTTACTTAATTTTGATTTTTTAATTTTTTAATTTTAATTATTTACTATAATATAACTATTACAAGTGAAAGAAATAACCACGAGTCTTTGCATTGTATTGATTTGTTTAGGTACTTGTTAACACTTCAATTAAAGTATATTAAGGAATCATTTCTATCACTAGAAATAATGTTTTCTGTATTCGATGAAACTTGTGTATCTATTATATATAATTGTTATTTCCACAGAATTCATCTCTTAGTGTTCTCTCTAGAGAGCTGACTTAACAAACAATAGTCTATTAGTTTAACATTTTTTATGGTCTCCATATTGTAAATTCCAATTTCTAGCCTAGACAAAATCACATTAAACATTTTGTCTTATTTCTAATATTTAGTGCAAGAGTAGAAATGAAAATTGACTAAGACAATTCAATCATTGAGTTATTAGATATGTGTAGTGGAGTAAATATGACAAGGAAACAGGCTGAATTTTAGGGTCCTAGATATTATAGCAACCAGTGTAATGAAGCTACTAATAATCTTGAAACAATTCAAAATAGTTAACTAATTTTTAATACAAGAATTAGATAACTTGAAGACTGTATTGTTCTCATTTTCATGTTTGAAATGACTTTTAAAATTTTATATATATTTATGTACCTGCAGGTGTTTATGTGCACACAGAGGTAGTCTATGGTAGCCAGAGGGTACCATATCTCTGGAAATTGGAGTAACAAGTGGTTGTGAGATAACCAGTGTGGGTTCTGAGAACACACATATGGCTTGCTGTATAATTTGTGTGGCCCAATGCAAAACAAAAATTCAAGGATCTAGTTAAAATATATGAAGATTTCAGATAGAATGGCAGATGAATATTACAGGAGGCTCTTGTCTCTTGAGACATCACAAGAAACATTCAAGAAGAATCTAATCCAACCTACAGATGAACTAAACTGGGCATTCTGCTCTCCAATGTATGTACAGACATGACTTCATTCCTAGTTGACATTAATGCTGAAACTTATTAGGGATTTCACATAATTTTAAGGGTATCTTCTAGAAGACATGGAAGTTTAGACTGACAAATTTAAGCTCTAGTCAATTCCTTGAAGTTGAAGATGTGTAGCATTCTGTTCACTGCCTTCCCTTGAGATCTATACCTGTTTCCTTGATCAGAGCACCTGTGCCATGCAGAGGCCAATCCTTCAGGAACAATAGTTTCTCTGAACTGAGAAACTACTGAGATCACTTCTTAGCACCTTGGTAATTTTACTATACAAACAAACCAGCTTTCACATACTATTGAAGTCAAGTCAAAACTTGAAGCTATGAAAGAATGACTCTGAGTTTTCACTCCTTAGAAAGATCAGTAATTATATCCCTTCACCACATTATAGCTAAAGATGTAGAGGTGATATGATGGGACATATGAACACAACTTCAGACTTGAATTTATCCTGAGTAATATGTTTAAATTATTCTAAATTTTTACTTTTTCTAAAATGTATACTTCAACTTGAAGTTAAATGTACTAATTTGGACAAAATTACTTGAATAATGAAGTTGTTAAATAAGGTTTGTAGGTAGTATATAAATATTTAAAAAAGTAAATTTCTTATGACTTTCCTTCTATATGGTATATTCAGCTACAACATGTTTTGGTGTTTTTGGTGTGGATACAGAATTATTATACATTTTATTCCTTTCTAACATTTGACTTAATTTTCCACTTTCTACTACTTACTCAATAATGTATTCCAGCAGCAGCACCGATCTTTATCCAGGTATTAGTAAATCTTAGCATTGCTGCTTCTATTATTTCATTCAGGCTCTGGGTTTTTCATTTACATATAAGAGGGAAAAGCTTTGCACCATGTATTCTCTTTATAGACTTTTATTCTACCTCATTCTTGACAAGAAAATATTATGTTATGAACATCAATCTAGGAAGATTTAGGTTGCTGGTTTTATTGCTATATCAAGTTCTAATTTTCATCAACTCAATACATAAGTTTCTACATTCTGAATTACAAGACTTAAACTGTTATTGCTCATAGCATAAAAATATAGGACCATTATCTCTTTGTCTGAGACTTGAAGCATATTCTTCTAAAATGGAATTTGCTTCCAAAGAACTTGAAAGCAATTTAAAATGAATGACTAAAAAGCTAATTATATCTGCATTTGGCCACCCATCCATCAGAGAGATAATATATAATATATTATCAAAAAGCGGCTGAAATTAACTGTTTGAATAAGACTCTAGGCTATTTTTAATATTTTGATTAAAATATCATTTGGAAGACAAAGACCATGGTCTATATATCAAGAAGCACATCATTGGATTCTTCCTTTAAATTCAAATAGTTGGGTCAATAGTGTCTTGCATGTATTACATATTTTGGATCTACTGAATATTTTTATCTTCAAAAGAAAAACTGACTTTCAAAGAAATATTTTCCAAACCACATACTTCTATTACTGCAAGTGATATAAAGTTAACATGTTATTTGACATTCAGCTACTTCTGAAACAGAATGGCTCTCTTATGCCCCAGGTAGGTTCTCCTGATCTCTGGTTTTCATTCTGCAAAGCCCTCTTGTTCTCTTGCTTACTACCTCTTTTATGTAAGGTCTATGGCACACCTGAACAGAATATTTAAAGAATTTCTTTATTCTCTTCTTCATATAATTTACCAAGTATAAGATAAAGAAAGTGGCCAGTTTTTTTGCTGAAAAGTTCAGCTAAGAAATTTGAATGATGACAGACTGATGGACGTGCATTTACAGAGAATATTGAAAGCACAAATAGTCATCAGAATCAAAAGGATCTGAAAACACATATTTCCAAATAGGCTGCCTCACTCTTTTGAAACACATTGTATACAGTGACATAAAAATTTGCATGCACGTAGATGAATATATTCAGTGAAGTACTGTTTTTTTGTGTTTGTTTGTTTTATTTTCATTTTTTAGAGAGGAAAGGGAACAATGAATATGGATTCAGATGGATTAGAAGGTGAAGAAGATCTGTGAGGAGATGGAAGAGAAGAATATGATCAAAATATACAAAAGAAAGCTTTTCATATAAAAAATTAGCATAAGCCTTTTCTCTTTTCTTGGTTATCTTTTTGATAAGTTATCTTCTTTTTTAAATATAAACCTTTATTCTCAGCTCTGTGTAGAAAAATTTAAAAACACAGTTATAATGGACAATAGTCTTAGAGAATATGTTTTACTGTAAGTGATACAGTTTCTTACAATAATCTGTTGATTAGGCAACGTGACATTTGTTCCGTGAATGTAGAGGAGAAGAACACAACCTTAGGTCATGACTGTACCAGGGAGAAGTTGTAAAGGTAAAGGTGGGAACAAAGGTTGTTTAGATTTTCTTTCTTTTTTTACATTTTTTTTCTTTTTTTATTATTATGAATAAAGAACTCATATTTTCTATCCGTGTATATCCTTATTCAAGGTCCCTTACCCCTCCCACCACATCAGGTCATTCTCTCTTCTCCACATCTCCCCCCCACCCCCAGTACTGTTTTTTTTAAACCCACACAATATATTACAAGAAAGAGAATTTGAACTTATTTGCATGAGATTGAGCATAACTAACCAATATTTGAAGTACTATTCAATAGATTTCTGAAATATTTAATACCAGACATACTGTTTTGTCAATAAAAATAAAGGTTAAGCTTTGTATATCATGAGCTAAGTAGATGAAGGAAAATTATCATATGCTTTATCTGCCAACAGAATGGAGGTGTTTGTATATATGTAGGTGTAGGTGTGTGTGGTATGTGCATGTATATTGAAGGTGACAGCCCTGTCCGGTCAAAGGATGCATGAGGTAAAGCTTTACAGCTGGCATTTGTAAACATTAGAGATCATAGATGGAGAGTGCTTGTCTTTGATTTGAGGGCTTTCCAAATCCATTACAGCTGGTACACACACACACACACACACACACACACACACACACACTCTTGGTATGAACCTTGAGCTTTTGTTCAAATTAAGAGATGGAGAAACTGAATAACTCTCATTGTAAAACATTATTCTAATGTCAGGCTAGAATAACACCTTAAGATGCTTCATTAAGTATAACTTCCAAAACCAACAGCACTGACTCCATTAAATATTACTCCATGTCTTCAATGAAATACGTTTGAAGACTATGGTATTTGCAAGTATTTCACTCTGATTTACTTATTTCTATCTTCATTTCAGTTTTTCCTAATTCTGCCCCAAATTCCTCAGTCTCATGACCTCTGACTTGATCTAAAATAGTCTACTATTAAAATGTATATGGTTATATTTGAGAAGATTTAAAACAAAATTTTTATGGAATTAAAACAGACATTGAAGGGTTAATTCTGAATGTAGACTCTAAGCCATGAAATATGTGGAAACAAAAAATAATTGTATTTATGGGATATGATACATAATCTCCAAATTTCAGTTTGGAAGAGTGGTAGTAAATTAATTGGATGTTAATTGAGTCTGAGACAATGGTCTGTGAAATTCTCAGACTTTACAACAGAAGCTACTGCAATTCCTCAGTTATCCTGGAATATTCATACTTATTGTAGTCATAGACTGCTGTTATCATGTGGATTTGAAATTGTCATTGCTTCAGCTTGATCTAAAATGCAGAATTGTTCAGAAGTAAAATGTGAGAGAGCAAGACATGACAGCGTCTTGCTCTCTCAAGCTGTTTGCTCCCTGGTTGCCATGAGATGAACAGAGTCAACTAAGTCCCAGAGTGATGAATTCAAAGACCATGAGCCAGATTTTGTATGTGAGTTCTTAAATCATGAGATAAAATTATTTTTCTCTTTTTTACTTGTTTCTTTCTTATATTTTCTTACTGCAATGAAAAGCTGACTAATACAGGCAGAGACAGAATTGAAGGAGAAAAAGATCTAGGACAATTTAAATCAATATCAAAGTTATTACAATAATTCAAATAAAAAATGATAGATTCTATTTTTTAATTTATTTATAATATATTAATAAAGGATGCTATTGTAACTGAGAAAATAATGTTATCATTAGAGATGAAGAACTGATTTTAAAAGTACGGTTAGTTTTAAGGGGAAAATTGTCTATGTCATGTCAATGTTGAGGATGCAGTGTTGAGCAAAACAGAAAATATATTAATTTATGAAACTTGGAGATATGTGCAAAGGGGAAAACAAGCCGAATGTACCAGTTAATTTGAGCTAATAAGAGAAAATAATAAAAATAATAATAAGTAACAGGTGATAAGAAGAAATCAGATAGAAAACTCTTTCTTAGAAGTTATCCTTTATTTGGATGTTGATGTTGAGGTCTTAATTCTCTTCTTGCATGAGAGACAAATTGAGCTGTAATCTTCAAGGCAAGAAGAAAAAGAAATGTCCAAAAAAAAAAAAAAGAAAAAAGAAAAAAAAGAAACGTCCTTCAAGAAAAGTACAAAGTACAAGTTCATGAGTACTGTGGTAAGTGTGGTGTGATAAAAATTCCAGTGCCAAGATGTCTGTCTCCACGTTCTGGCAAGAAGTCAGGAGGCTAAGACATGAGACAAAGTGGGTAAAAGCAATCAGATCAGGCAAGTCCTTGTTGGCCTGAATGAAGAATCCAATTTCATTTTCAGTCAATAAAAAGGCATTGGGGACTTTTTTTAAAAAGGGGAATGGAGAAGAAGGTTATGTATCTGACACGATCTGAAAATTGAAGCCACTGGTGTGATGAGATGCAGAGGGAGAGACCAAAAGAGAAACTTTGAGATGTATCTAACCGTATTTAAGAAGCAAAGGAGAAAGTAGAAGGTCAAAGACAACACAAGAAGCAATATAGTGCAAATGCAGAGTCCCCAAGGAAGAAGAGATTTATAAAGGGGAAGAGTGATATAATGCATCAGTGTATTACAAGGACAATAAATAAAAAAGAATAAAGTCAGATGTACTATAAGACTTCCCACTCATACCATGCTATAATTAAACTTTAATATTTCATAAAATAATTTGCTTAGTTTAAAAGTAAGTACAGATCCTGATAGATGGTATTAAAATTTGCATACAAGATTTTTTTTATTTTGGAATTATATTTGTACTTTTAACAACTTGAGGTATGCCTCTGGAGACGAGATAATAGCTCAGTCATAGCGTGTCTACAACCCAGACATGAAGAACTGAATTTAGATTACTTGAACAAACACACACGTACACACACACATACACACACACACACACACACACACACACACACACACACACACACACACACTTCTGTAACTTCAGAGCTAGAAGCTGCAGACATAGGCAGATGGCAGATCCATGAAGCTCATTGGTTGGCCCACCGAGTTAAATCAATAAGCTTCAGGTTCACTAAAAAAAATAAGAGTAGAAGGTAATCAAGGAAATATACCCAACATTCTCTTCCCTCTATATATACATGTTAATGCACAACCACATAAACATATTAATAATTCATATTCTATACACTCAATGTGTGTGCATGCACACATACAAACATACACAGATACTTTTGATACATTTATTTCTGCTATAGTTTTAAATAATTTCTTCTCACTCTCATAAGATAATATTTAGATAATAATTTCTATACATTTTTGTGTTTTGCTGTGAAATTTCCTTAGTAATAACTACAAATGAAAAGAAAATGAAAGCCTTAAGTTCTATAACCAGCACTGTAGACATGAGACGTTTGGAAGTGACTAAGTACCACTGTTATGCATGAACGGGTCACCTGGTAAGGGTTAGAAGTATACAGGGAAGGAACAATGAATATTCACATCTCTGGGGGAGACTTTTCTATAAATCCTTCTCATTAGTTAAATAGTAATGAAATCAGCCCCAACCTTATGTTTTCTTATATGTCTGTCAATAATTAATAGAATTTTACAAAGCTATTCATAATATTTAAGCATTTTATTTATTTCTTCATGTTTTAATTTTTTATGTTTATGTGTATTTTGCCTTTATGTTTATCTGGGCACCATGTAGAGGTCAGAAGGGGGCATTGAAGAGGACTTAGAACTGGTTGTGAGTCACCATGTGGTTCCTTGGACTTTTTTTGAAGAACAACCAGTGGTCTCTACTGCTAAGCCATTTCTTCAGACCAAATTTTTATAATATTCTTATTTGTGCTCTTACTTATTTTCAACTGCCTAAAGTTCACAATAGAAGAATGAGACTTATAATGCTAACCATTAAAGGGCATAAAAAAAGTCAGGAATTCCCCATAATTCACTGGAGAAGACCACACACATTAGCAATTCATTCCGATACACTAAAATTAAGCATTTAAGGAGAAACTAAAGTACTAGTGAATTATTACTTAATTATAAATATGCTATTTGCATAAGACGACTAATAAAATACTTCTATTATATATTTAGATTACCGTAAAATTATTTTCTTTCATGTGATTTCTCTTTCTCTAAGATGTCATTTAAAGATAAAGCAGATAAAATCTAGCTTCTGCAAAATCAGCTTGGACAAAACACATGGAAGATGATCATCAAATATAAATAATTAAACAAATATAAAAATATTAGTTTATGTGTGGTAATGGACATCCTCATAATTAATACTCTAAAATATGATGCCATGGTTTATCATACAATCATGAAAAACTGAGATTTTTCAATACACGTTGAAACTCTACTTATAGACGTTTATCCTTCTCTCGTGATTTACTCTCAGCCACATTTTCACCTCCCTCCACTCTCTCAGTCCCTCCAGCGACCTTCAATAGCTATTCTTATTTAACTCAGTTTAGCACACATAAAAAAAAAACAGTATTTTTAAGTCCACATGGCAGTTATAAGCAAAGAGAACTTCAAAATTTAAAAATAGACTGCCACAGGATTGCAACAAATCATAAATTGAAGGTTAACTCACACCTCTTTCTTCCTTTACAACTTCCTACATAAAAACTATCAACAAGTGCTTCTCTATGTGTGGCTTATATGATCGATAAATCTCACCATTTCTCTGTTTCTGATTCTATTGCAATCCGCTTTTTTTTCCAGAACATTTTCAAGTTTCATAAGCAGTATTCTTGCCTCCTGCTGACATATAAAGTCTGGCCATTGCTGCTTAGTTTAAAGTACTATAGTACATCATTTCCTGTCAGCATGGTCCACAAAAGCCATGACAATCTATTCTTTATCACTTTATACATAATTCTTGCAGATAATTCACCTTGTAGTTTATTTATAATGTTTTAACTTTTACAATTTATTTCTCTTCTTGAGATTATGATTACATCATTTTCTCCTTACCTTTCTTCCCTCCAAACTCTCCCATGTACTCAACCCTTGTTCATTTTCAAAATCTTTTGTTCATTGATTCTTTATACAAGTGTGGGTATAAGTGTTGATTTTTTACTTCCTAAGTAATTATGGTTATTTAATGCTACTATTATTTTTCACTGTTAAAATTAAACTAAGGTATTTTCACAGATAGAATTCTATACAACTGCCATTGTATGTGTGTACACGTTTGTTAATAGTCATGTCACTTTTAAAAACACAAATGTGATCATACTGAACGTGTTTTTCATGCTTCAATTACTGATTTACACAGTACATTCTCTGAGTCCTTGGATCATTACTTATAAAGAAACTGTTTGCATTATAGTCCTATTACGTCCCAACTACAATTCTGCAATATTAATATAAGTTAATATTCCCAGTGTTAAAGACCAAACGATGCCACACATTTATAAGCCTGGTGATGGTTCTACAATATTCAAAGTGCTACAAATATTTTACAATAAAATCAAACATGCATCAGAGTTGTTCCCAACAGCATCACTATCCAGAGCTCCACAGAGTTATACTATATACATTTATATATTATGAGATTTATTAGATCATGGTGTTTCTGCCGTTGGTGTTGTATAGAATTCAAGGAAAGAGTTAATTCTGTTGATGAGCATCAGATCTGTGTGGACAGAACCAGCGGCATTCTTGGACTGAATGAAACATAAAATGTACTGTCACAAAATGAAGGACAATATGCCTGGCAGATGAAGATGATGGAAAGGGTATGAGTCACCTCCAGCATAATGGGTGTTGGTTGATGTTTTTCAATGTCACCTCCCCTGCCATTGGAAATCAGAATGCTTGACACTGGACACCACATTATTAAAACTTCAAGCAGTGACACTTCCATCTCCATGTGAGGCCTGGCTTCTCTTTGACACTTTGCTCTATGTTCCTTCAGGCTCCTGGGCCTTTATTCTCCCCCTTTAACCTCCATAACTAATTAAATCTGGACAACTCTTTGGTGAAAATAATTTCCTTCAAAGTCTTCAGTCAGTGGTCCCCTCTGGGCAAATTTTGTCACCCTTTACATAAAATTTAAAGAAGTGAGCTATTTTTATAAGATACAAAAAAAAAAAAAAATTAAGGCCTAACTCTACCTTGACACTTCATGTAAGGACTAGAATGTGAAATCTAAAAAGATCTTTGGCCATAAAATATATTTCAGAACTTTCTGGATTAATAAAAGGTTCTAGAAACTCTGTTTTTATTTGAGATAGTTAGAAATTTAGGACTTCTTGTCTGGCATCAGTTTTATTTGGGATCTAATTAAATTCTGTAGCTAAAAACTTAACAACAAAAATCAATCAACCAACCAACCAAAGAATAACTAATATAGTTGGGTTCATCTTTAAAAAGTTTATTTGGAAAATTATATTAGACTTCATAATTAACCAGCACTATTAATGTTATTACCTATTTAAAAAAAGATAAAAAGTGAAAATGAAGAAAATATGGAGTTAGTTTTCAGAATATGGTCTCAATCATTATTTTCCCTCTAGAAATAACAAAAAAAGTTTTAAAGTAGCCAACCACTTTAGTCCTACTTCCTTACCTTACACATAATCCTTCAAAATGATTTAATTATTTAAAATTTTAATGATTAGGCATGAGACTTTTGAGCAATTCAGAGGTAATTATCCCTTAGGACAATTGGATTCTCCCTTAATTGATGCCCAGAGAACTCGTTCTCATCCTAGTAATTTCTACCTAGTTTATTTTCAGACTATGTAAGGGTAGTGTTCTTGTGTTTTGCTTTTGATATAGAGTCTCAAAGATGAAGCTCATTTTTTACCAGACCTCCCTATGAAACACTGATCTCAAATTCATGATCTCCTGCCTCAATTTCCTAAATGCTAGGTTAACAAGCATGTACCACCATGCCTGCCTATAAGAAATGTTTCATTTTCAGCTATATTGTAACATACATCTTTTAAAATATCATAAATCAATGAATGAAATGTATTAAACATTTTGCATATCTCCAAGGCACAGAAGAGCTAGGAAAGGAATCTAGATGTTTCTAGCTTAGTAAACATAATCGAGTTACAGAGGACATTGTTTTCCACACCATGGAAATTTATTTTAGAAAAAAAATTCTCTGGTATTACTATGTTTAGCAATAATGATAAGACTACTAAACAAACATCCATAAAACACTTGCAAAATGCCAAGTACCCTATTATAAATGTTAGATACATTCACTCATTTATTTCCCATAGTAACATCATGAGTAATTGTGGTAGGAATGTTCATCTATATGCAGTGAAAATCATTCTGTGAATAAAGGAACTGTTTTGGCCTGTGGCAAGCACCAGCAGTAGGTAGAAAATCAGAGACAGGTAGAGGAGTGTAGAGTTAAGACAGACTCCATCAAGCTGCCAAAGAAGAAGCATGTAGGACCCAGATAACATTGGGGCCATGAGCCATGTAGCTGAAAGATCAATGGAAATGGGTTGAATTAAGATGAAAGAGCTAGCTAGAAATGTGCCTGAGACATAGGCCAAAAAAGAGAGAAATTAATATAAGCGTCTGGGTCATTTTTTGGGGGGGGAAAGCTACTGTGGGCTGGTCAGACCTCTGGCCTGAGTGGGTCAGAAATCTTGTACAACAAGTAATATCATTATCTACATTCTAAAGATGAAAATACTGGCAGAGAAATTAATTAACTTACTAAGATAAATATAGCTGGTATATACCAAAAATAGCATTTGACTATCAGTTAGTACCTAGGCTTAGACCACCACCCAATTTGTCATCAACTCTGTGAAGTTTTCATGAAGATATAAACATATATTTATTAGTTATAGGCAAAATTACAACTTACTCCAATCTCTTACATAACCATGTTTCCTGGTCTCTTCAGAGAGATAACAGTAACATTTTGTTTTTTATTTGTTTAACTTTCTAATTACAGAAACCCACTTGTGTACACTGTCTTCAATTGTCTATCAAAGTTAATTGGGGGACTACAGAGATAGTTCTAAGGTTGAGTGACTGTATCTCATTTAGAGGAGCACATTCAGTTCTCAACACCCATGTTGTATGGCTTACAGTAGCCTGTAATGCCTATTTTAGGAGATACTACTCTCTTCTGGCCTGCTGATGTACCTGGACACACACACACACACACACACACACACACACACACAAATTTATTTTTAAAGCAAAAATATAATGTGCATATTAAAAAAAGAATTAGTGATTCAAATCATGTCCACAATATAGAACCATGTCTTCACAATTCATTGTGTAGAATATGTCTATCAAACAATAAATAATTTGTTATTCCTCAGAGTTAGGTATTAACACTGGTAAAATTACCATCATATAAATGATAATAAACAAGCAAACAATAAAAACAATAAAAGAACCTGGGGTAGAGTAGGATGATTTGTGCTATTACAGAGGCACTGAGAATCCAGCCCCGGTTTTGTGATGTGGGAGATCAGGTTTGGACACCATTCATTTTCCTTTGTGGAGTCTGAGTCTCTGAAAGGAAGTGGGAGTTGATCACATTGGCTAATACAGAGGAACTGGCTATTTGTGGAAAGGGAGATGGCACAGCTTTTCATGTTAAGGAGGCATTCTATAAAAAGGCACACATGTCTGAAAAATAGAGGTCTTTTTAGGAGGGCATATCCCTCCTGTCTTCCATTTCAGTAAACTTGAGGAGTGAAAGCACATTTGTGAGTGCAGCAAGCTCATTGACATTAGCAGCATATCATCTTCCCAAAGGTTGAAAGAGCAATGGATTGATTTCAAGGTTCACAGTAAGACAGGCTAGGACAGCTTGGCTCTCATGTCTTCTGGAAACAATATAAATCTATAGAGCTATTTCAGGGCCTCATGGAGAGGTGATAAACCACTGGATTTGGTTACACATTTCCGTCTGTGGGGATGATTTCACCCACTCCTTTTAGATAAGTTGGACTGATTTGTTGTTTTAATGCTCGATTTTTCTTCAAATCTAGTATAAATAAGCAGGTTGATTTCATGGCAGTTCTCTTAACTCCCTTTTCTTCCGCTTAGGTTCAACTCAAGTTCTGGTGAAATCATTATCCTTTCTGTACCTTCAAGATAGACTGCCATGAAACAAAATTACAAAGTAAATAAAATGTGTTCCTCAAAGATATGATTCTTGTGAGATGTGGGCACAGAATCTCACAGCACTTGTGAGAGTGTCTTCTCCACAGCTTAGGCTGCCTGCATATTCTAAACCTATGATTCTCTTAAGCACACAAAGCCCCTCATGTCAGAGAGCCACTTGCTTCCCCTATCCCCCCCAAAAAGAGCTACATCCAAATCAAAGCAGACAATTACGTTTCAAAAGTTGCAAATGCAAAGAAGCAAGACAACATTGGCATTTACTTGTCTTGGAAATCACTGCCAGTCTTTCAAGGGGAGCTCTGCTTGTAAGGTCTGGCAAGAAAACCTAGCTTCCTATTTTTCATACATTGGAAAATCAACTATCACTGAGCCAAAGACTCTAAATATATTCTTATGATGCTCAGTATCAATTTGTCTATTCACTTCCGGTACTCCCATACTCTCAAAAAAATCATGATACATGTCTAAAACAAAGAAACAAATTCTATATTACCCATTAAGGAAAAAAATAGGAAGCTACATTCATTGTTACAGTCAGCTCACATCTCTGAGAGCTCCCACAGTTTCATTACCTGAAAAGTGGGGACAGGGGAAGTATGCTGTTTTCATTTTCTTATCATCTGCCCCTTTTTTGTATCATAAACAGTTCCTTCTCTCTCAGTCCATGTGGCAAGGTGCCCATCATTCTTCTGTAGTCTCAGAGCATTTCAGTCTTCTGACCATTACTGGTTCAGGATGAATGCATGACTGAAGGCTGTGGAACTAAGAACTCTGGAATTCCAATGTAGTAGAAGAAGATGGGTGCTGGGGATGTGAGCACCCAATCTTCTTCCACTAGTAGGAAATGTGAGCGTTATCTTAATGTGAGATAGAAAGAGTCAGTTTGCAGTAAGAGAAAGACATTGCAGAGAGCTGTGGCAAGAGTGTGTACAAGCTGCCATTCAGTTCAATAAACTGACTGGGTAGGAGGCAGCTTGTTCTCATTCTAAGCTTTTCTCTTGTCTGAAACAATTTTAACTTGTGCATCCTTAATGTGTACAGAAGTCTCTAATTGTTAAAATGGAATGGTTGAAGTGACCTGTCAATAGGACTATTTTAAAGAGGTTCTTTCTTTAAAAACACAAAAACTAAAACATTTTACTTTACTGAATGTATTTAAACCTTTATGTTGGAGACCCAATTGAAAACAACTAATCAAACATCAACTTTTTACCCTCTCTATTTTTAATCCATAAGCCTTCTAAATCAACAGAGTAGCAAAAAATAAAAATAAAAATAAAAAAATAAAATTGTGGACTAGATTGAAGACAACTTTAGGGGGCGTCATTCCCACTTTGGTTTGTGTTAATTGCAACCTTGGAGTTATTCATGTAGGGAAAGCCTAGCCCAACTATGCTTTGCCAGCAAGTGGACTGGGCCAGAGAAACACTTGCCCAGTAAGTGTTTTCAATCACTGTAATGCTTCTTTTTGGCTGTTACATTGTATAGTGAACTGATTATTGTCTGCTACAATTGCATTTGCAGGGGGGATTCTGGCAGTCAGTTGGCATCAGAGTTTTACCATGACAGAGAACAGACACAAATTTCTTTCTCTTGTTTGCCTGTGCTATAAATATTATTAACCCCCGGGCCAAGTTACTACTAAATCAGAATTCTGAAAGCACAAAATGTTGTATCTTAGGATGAAACAGGTGTTTGCATAGTGGTAGATTCTTTGAACATTAGATGAATTAGCTAGTGGAGCTTGTACAACCCAGAGGTCTTTTACAACAATATTCTTTTAGGTTGTTGTGACAATAATATTTCATTGTACATGAGCAATGTGAAACTTTGAGTAAGTACTCATATCAAGCTAAGAGCTATGTGTTCTGACAATGATTACATGAATGGCATAGAAGAGAATTTGATTCTCTCTTACTGAGAAAGAATATCTTCTTTGGTATAATATCCCTTCAAAAACAATGTAAAATCATTCATTGTTTAGGGTTTTTTTTTTTTGTGTGTGTGTGTGTGTGCTGTATCACTCCCACCAAGGCACAGGAAACATTTTGGAAGAAAGAACAGAAAGAAGAGGGACATACGTGCAACAATAAAAAATATCTTTTTAAAATAATACTGTTATCACATTTATGAACTTACTGCAGAGATAGTTATCTGCTTAAAATGTACAAGATGGGACCTATTAACATTTGCTTTATTATGGATGTGGAGGGGCCTCTCTGTCATACTGGCAGTTTGCAGATGTCAAGAGAGAGAGGGGTTGTCACTTTTCTCCAATGGTATAATCTAATGTGGGATGTCTTTCTGTATGCTGTGAATTATTATTGGATAATAAAGGAACTGTTTAGGCCTACAGCAGGCCAGTTTATAGTCAAGTGGAAAATCCAAGCATAGACAAAGCAAATGGAGTGCAGATTCACTGAGAGATGTGATCCAGTTGCCCTAGAAGCAAGATGTAATGGAATACAGTTAAGCCATGAGCCACATGGAAAGACAGATTAATAGAAATGGGCTGAGCTAAATTGCAAAAGCTAGCTAGCAATAAGCCTGAGACATAGGCCTTTCAGTAAGTAATTAAAAAAATATATGGCAAAGTGGCTTAGTGGCATGTGGGAATTCTAAGTATAGATAAAGAAGGAGGGCGGAGTCAAGGAAGATGCTTTAAGCTGCTGCCCAAGAGAGCAAGATGTGATAAAAACACAGGTAAACCAAGAGCCACATAGAAATACACAGATTAATGAAAATGGGTTGAGTTAAGTTGAGAGAACTAGCAAGTTATGAGCCTCAGCCATAAGCCAAACAGCTTGTAATTAATATAAGCCTTTGTGTAATTATTTGGGGCTAAGTGGTTGCAGGACTGCAATAAAGGAAGTTTTTGGCCTACGGCATGCCAGCTTATAGTCAAGTGGGAAATCCAAGCATAGAGAAAGGGAAAGGAGGGTGGAGTCACTGAGAAATGTGACCCAGCAGCCCAAGAAGCAATATATAATGGAATACAATTAAGCCATGAGCCACGTGGCAAGACAAATGGATAGAAATGGGGTAAGTTAAGATGTGAGAGCTAACTAGCAATAAGCCTGAACCTTAGGCCGAACAACATGCAATTAATGTAAGTCTTTGTGTAATTATTATATAAGCAGCAATGGGGCTGCAGGGCTAGGCTGGGTCCAATGGTCTAGAAACTTCTTAAGGGCTGCAATTATCACATATAAAGTGCCCTAGGTCCAGTTAATAAGACACATATCTATCTAGGCCAGCAACTACTTCAACTCAGTGGTGGAGAGAGAAAGAGAGAGAGTCAGGGAAATATAGCTTTTCTTCTCTGATAGAGTAAAATTAGAGGCAGCTTGCCTGAGGCCTCAGTTGAAGAAATATGTAAGATCATGGCATCTCTTCTTCAAAGGACAACACAGCTGCAGCCCTAAGCCTGGTTCATAGGCAAGACTACCCATGCTGAAATTCACTCTTTGTGGACTTTATTGTAACCTAGCATTGATGCCATGCTAAAAGGCTTATTTAGAGACAATACTTCCATATCCATATGGTCCATCATGTTAAGACTGGCCAACTGAAAGCATGATGAAGACAATCATCTCAATAATCCCTGACCCAGTTTTCTGTAGCCACCCTTGCCCAAAACACACAAGTTCTAGAGTCTGATAGGGCTGGCTTTTATTGATATGCCAAAACACAATTGTTTGTTTTTTTCTTATGGTGTAAGCACATGACCCTACCATGATTTCCCATAACACATGTTGTATCTGGAGGTAGTGAATAGAAGACCTCATTTTAAACATCAAATTAGTACTAAATTGCTGGCGAGCAGATGGAAACCTATGTTTATTGGTTTTTTTTTTAACTTTATTTATTTATTTATTTATTTGCCTTGGTATTTGCCTGGAACTGGAACTACAGACAGTTGTTAGCTGCCATGTGGGTGCTGGGAATTGAACCCGGGTCCTCTGGAAGAGCAGACGGTGCTCTTAACCGCTGAGCCATCTCTCCAGCCCCCCTATGTTTATTGTTATAGAGGTATAACTTGACTCAGAATAATTCTGTATATGACACCCTTTTATTTGTATGTTTGCTTTCTGTAGTTTGGGTTACTCATGGACAATTGCAATCTGAAAATATCAATAGAAAATTTCAAAAGGCAATGAGTCAGCATTTTAATTTGCACACCCATGATGAAATCTCATAGTGGCTCACTCTGTCAAGCATGGAATATTAGTGATGTCTTTATCCATCACATCTGTGACTATACCCTTCATGCCTCCTAGTCACTTTGTAGCAGTTTGGGTTGTCAGGTTGATTCTGGTATGGAACTGCCTGTTTTCAGTGGGAAGTATCAATAGTTAAGCCAAGTCTTGAGATGTCATTCACTTCATTGCATCTCATCACATTGGTATTGCATTTTCTATTGTTGAGAGAAGAGAGGTAAATCTATGGAGTATGACATTTTGAGAGAGAACCTGTAGTCATAGAAATACATCTTTAATAATTATTTTATCTATATCACCACACTAAGGAGAGCATACAGTTCTACAGCTTGTCTTAGAGATCATGTAAGGAAGGTCAGTGACCAACAAATCAGTCTCAAACACTAACTGATAGATTCCAAACATGTTTCTTTCCCATAACTCTGATTTCAGACATGAATTCTAAATTATTCTTCCTCTCACTCCCTTCCCTCTTCATTTTCCACCTCCTTCTCTTTCTGCTCCTTCTCATTCCTTCAAATGATGTTTCTGTCATCTGGGTTTGTTTTGAGAGTTCTGCATGTATATGTCCACAACAGTGCCTGGCATGAAGTATAAACTTAATCAACACGTTATTTTCAATTCCTCCTCATTACTGCCTTTATGATTCTCCAATCTGGAGTATTATGAATGAGACCCAGAGACAATTATTGGGGGAAGGCTGAAATATCAGAGAGAGGAAGCACCACAGTCAATTCTTTCCCAGCTGTCTTGAAACTTTCTCAGCCTAGCTCCTGGTTGCTTCTGCCAGAGGATTATCCCAGTGGCTCTGTTCCCTCTGGGTTTCTACTAGCCCTTATATACCCTTTCCCATCCAGGTTAGAATTAATGGTGTGTAGCCTTGAACTCACAGAAACAGAAGTTCTGCCTCTGGAGTTGTGGGATCAAGGGTGTAGGTCACCACTCCCTGCCCTCTCTGTGCTGGGATTAAAGGTGTGTGTGACTGACTCAGCTGTTTATCTTTGTATTCAAGGTTTAAGTATTTCCTGAACTGTCTGCCTAGGATTGGACCTGGTGTTGTCTCCCCAATATTCAGATTTTATTAAATGTGTAACATATATCCACACCTGTCCTACTAAACATTTCCATGAATTTTATAACTCAATAATATTTTTACTTTAAAGTATTTTAAAATCTTCTTTATCAACTGAGTATGACATCATCACCAATAACAAAACAGTTTAATTGATCTAATTGATACAATTTTCATTTTTTTATAACAAGTAGTACCTCACAAAATATTTTAGAGCCAATTGAAGTTTTAATTTCATAATGTTATTTATAATGACTAATATATAATCAAAATGTACTTTAAACATGTACTAAAATGTAAATGAACCTTTTTTCAAACACAATTTCTCATATATGTAAATTTAAAATTAGACATGCTCTAAATATCAATGTATTTAAAATTATTGAAAGAAAAAAACAGAAAGGTACAACCCCAAATGACTGGCTTTTAAGAGCTGACCAATGGCATTCATCCACAGGGCAATATTTTTCTTGTTATCCTGGGTTTAGCCACCCAGTTCTGGGTGATGTGTTCCCCTAGAATTTCTTCATCCTAGATAATTTCCTGAGAAGTTATTTTTACCATCTAGATTATATGATATAATGCAATGATTTGTTTTCCCCCACTTAAAGAAAAATCATATTTCATTTTCACAGTATCCAAGAGCAAAGGTACTGAAAATTCAGTCTCTCAGCTGTCAGGAACTTGGAACTACTTACAAAGAGAAGAAAAGTATTATTTAGGAAATGAGTAAAGGGTAAATGTTATTGTTTATTCAAAAGATGTATTTCAGTCTGAAATTGTTGATCAACATGCAATTTATGTTTGAGTCAATATTTATTGATTGGTGAATCAATCACTAGATTGTTTAATCTGCATGAATTCTGACTGCATAGCACACCCAACAACAAAATAACACAACCAATCCCTATCTCTTTACTGGATCCCTCTAATTTCTTTCTTTCTTTCTTTCTTTCTTTCTTTCTTTCTTTCTTTCTTTCTTTCTTTAGTGTTTCTTTTTGAGGCAAGGTCTCTCTGCATAGCTCTGACTGTCTTGGACCTCACAGGTTTGCCTCTACCTCACAGAGATCCAACCACCTCTGCCTCTTCATTGCTGAGGTTAAAGGCATGCATTGCCATACTCAGCTAGATTGATTCCTCTAATTCATGAATTTGGCTCATATTTCAAAAATAGCCTATTTGAACAAACCATTAATGAATAGCCTAGGAATATTGTTCATTGCAACAGGTAACCTAATGCTAGACCATGACTGACCATGTCAGTCATTGATTGAGTTTGGCTAAGCATGTAAACAAGTTCAGTCTTTGTTCAGTGGGCTACAATGATCTGTTAAGCATTGACCAAAAGAAAGGTTGTATGCTATTTTGATTGCATTCTGACAATAAAGTTTTCTTTGAATCAGAGGGCGGAGCTAGTCACTAGGTGACCAAAATTAACCACAGAGGTCTCAGACTGAGAACAGATTAGAGACATGAAGTTGAAAGGCAGGGCTGAGAGAGGATCTCAAGCATTTAGGACTGAGGAGAGAGGAGGTCACTGGCTGCTTCTCTCTTGCTTCTCTTACTCAAAGCAAACCTTAATATCAAAAAGTGATTACAATATCACACAACAGGCTTACATTTGTAAATATCTCTTGCAGCCCAGAAGCATCTTCCAGGGACCTACAAGAGTCCTACCTCAAGACCCAGTGATACCATTCTCAAGATTGAAACCACTCAAAGACAGAATCTAACTTTAATAGTCTTCAAGTCAACAAGCTCAAGTGGCCTAGATCCATCTGTGCTAGGCACCCATTTGAAATATCACGTCTCTGACTCTGAGCCTCTGTGCTCTCTCTTAGTTTCTTGCCTTCAGTTTGCTTTAAAATTTACTAATTTTAAAAGTCTACAACTAAGGCAAATATTATTTTTGAATTTGCTCTTAACATTTTTCTCATATGTATTACTTGGATAGTAGTTTCTTTCATAAACCATTATTTTAGGGATATCAAAGTCATTTCCATTGATCCTTTTATCTCTTCACTGGGTCTGCATAGTGTCTAATAGGTGAGTTTTTTTTATGTCAGGTGACAAAATAATTTATATTCATTCTATATCAATTTTATTTTTGAAATGTACATCTGGTGAATAGCAATTTCTTTTTTATTATTATTATTTCATATGAGCAAACCAATGATCACTTTAACATCTTTTCCCTTTATTCTAAGTCACTGGTCTTTCTACCTGTTCCAAATCAAGTCCCAAGGGTGACAGATTTGAGACTGGAGTCTCTCCCTATCTCCTCAGCAACTACTATACAAATCAACTTTTTTGTGTAACTCATGGCTTCAGTGTCTGGGAACTGATTCATGGGCAAGGTTATGTGGGCTCATTGATGCCCAAGGATACTGAAAGACCTTTCTTTCCATAAAACACAAGTGTAAACCTCAGTTCAAAATCATCATCTAAAAGCAGTATGTTTCATAATTAAAATCCTCAGAAGTCATCTCAATCAGTCCACTTAGTGAGTAAGCTGTGTCCTCTGTGAGGAATTCATAACAAAGTTAAATATTTGACTCATCACTTGTTCTTTGCAAGCCTATCTCACTGAATCTTTACTGGTTGGTCAGATACATCAGGGCTCATTCATCCACATTTTACATTTAAGGACACTGAGTCTATGAAAACAATGTTGTACCTCCGAGTTACACCACTGTCAAAGCAGGTAAGATCTAGAAACTGCATCATATTTCTTTCTCTCCAGTCCTTTCTAATATGGAGTCTTATTAACACATGTGGATGTTTGATAGTCTACACATCAAATGTGCCATATTTATTCTATAAGATGTAATTATTTCCTCCTTCAAGCCTTAATTCTTTTTCTAGGAACATATATAACACAATTAAGAATATGTTCCTGGTGTTCTCCAAAACTTTAAATAATATTATTTAATATTAGCATCATCTTATCTTTTCAGTTTTGGTGTTTATACTTTTCACATAAATTCATTTAGGTTCTTCTGGTAAATATTTGTCCTTTTAGGCAAAAGAACAATCTATACTTCTTAGCTATAGTGAGCACTTAGCATTTTTTTCTAAGAACATGCTTATAGATTGTGTTAGAAATAGAATATAGATTGTACCTCTGGAAAATTAGTATATTACATTCCTTAGGAATAGTTTTAAAAAAATTCCTCTGATGACAGACAGATATGTAGAATTAATAGGTACTTTACGAGAAGCATGAAGGCTGTGAAAGGAACCTAGGCATTTTCTGAATGCACCTCAGGTTTGCTGATAGCCTGCTAACATCAGTCTGAATATCCCTTTCATTATTTAAAAATATTTGAGTGTCTAAAATAACAGTAAAAAGAATTATTTGATGTGTGCAATTATAATACATCCTAAGTGAGAACTTCAGTTCAGCACTGAGATATTTAGGAACAAATTCAGTGAGCTCAAAACTGTCTTTTTTTCCCTTTGGAATCTAAGTAAAATAACTGGTATTTTTGTAGTGACATTTAAAAACCCATTAATTTAAAACATAGCTAACAAACTAGAGACATGCTACTACATTTCAGGTTCCACTGTGATATTCATAAGACTTATAAATTAATTTAAAATCTTAATAAAATCTGAAAAAAACACATCAAGAACTAGAAAGAAAAAGGACAGAAGAACTTCATATTGCTGGCTAGGGATTTGGGTGAGTTCTTGTTATAATGTGCTAAACACTGGATACCATCATGTGGACCACATAAACTGGGCATGGTGGTTCACATCTATCACGCTAGGTTGAGGCAGGAGGACAATTGAGTTCAAGGACATTTTCATCTACATAGCAAGTTTAAGGCCAGCCTGGGCTACAGGACACCCTGTTTCTAAAAGGCAAAGAAGAGAGGGAAAGAAATAAGCACAGAGAATTAGTCACTCGCTACACTTTGCCATGAAGCACTGCAAAGGTAGATAGTCAAAATTGAGAAGACACACATATTGTTCCAAAGATATAAAACAAATTTTAATATTGAATGCATATTATTATACTATATAGACATATTGGTTTTTATAATTATATTTCTAACTTTAATTCCTCTTGCTTGTTTTTAGTGCAGTTATAAAAAAGTTTAAACTTTTGTCCATGGTCATGTTTTATTTCTATTAGTACTGTATAGAGATTATCTATCACAGATTTGATACTAAGGCTGCATTGCCTGGATGTATGTTCTCAGCCTCTCACATATATTCTCTCTCTTTCGTTTTTTAATCTAGGCGTTATATTTATTTATTTATATATATATATATATATATATAAAAGGCAGTGCATTCCTGGCCACAGTAGGGACTTATATCCTGGTTTCCTGTTGCTGGCTATTGAAAGCAGAGTGAGGGCACACTCCAGGGCATCTGTGATAAAAGAAGGGTTATTTGTGTTCATTTTCAGCTAATTGCTGTTTTGCTCTGTTAACCTTCTTTTGCTCACTTATGTTTGGCAGCTTGATTTGTGCCTTTCATTCTTAAGCAGCAGCAAATGTAGCAAACTGCACCACCCATTGTGGGTAACTCCGTGCAATTACTGCACAGAGCTTTATATTTTATCACAGTAAGACAAAGGCCTTAAGAAAAGCACATGAATGATTATATGAATAAAATAACCACCAAGTTGTGCAAAGACTATGTAATTTAAATGAACATGCAGTGCAAAATAGCCATTCATTTTCTTAATAGGCAAACAGTTTGGGAAGGAAACTCATGTCTTTATTTAAGCCTCCATTATAAATTATCTATTAGGTTATTTTGGTTACCATGTTTCAAAGATCCTAAGCTTGTTAGACAAGGAGAAAAGATATTGGGTTATGCTTACTTTCCTCTCTGATCCACCATTCTTGGCAGAGGAGGAAAACCATCACATAGGGGGTATGGCAGTACATGACTGCAATCCCAGTATTTTGGAGATAAAGGAAGGAAATTGTAAATTTTAGGTCAGACTGTGCCATACAAAATTTCAAGTTATACTGAGATGTATTGTGAGGCCCTGTTTAAAACTACAAATAAATTAATGAAAAATAAACGAAAGTTATTTGATTTAGATTGTATATACTTTCTGTACACATATACTGCTATGGCATCTAGGAGCATAAGTGAATGATTTACATGGAGCTGCATTGTGATCAAGTCATTTGGACTTTCTCTGCATAAATCAAGTAGCCATATTTTAGTCTCAGCTTTCTATATTTGGTGCTGCTGACAGTCCCTCAGATCAAAGTGCGGTGAAGACACTTGCTCATTTTCCTGAGGTGCCCACCACATGGCTTGTTCACAGTCCACATAGCCTTGTATCTAGCAGGGACATTGAAACTTTGTTTCTAAACCACTGATTGTGTTTGGCTCTTAAAGGAATTCTTCCTGTGGCTCTGGGATTCTGGTCCAGTAATGCTTGGCCCTATGATGAGCTGCTTTCTCTGGCACATTGAAACCATGTGGTTTATGCACATCCACAAGTCTGTAAAGGGAGCTCTTTACAATGTGAAACAGTTAAACCTTGTTAAAAAAAACTCACCACTTAATAACAACATTTAAAAACACTGACTTTCAATAGGAAACATGAAATTAGAGTGTCCCATTGAATGAGTGCCTACTAGAGGGCCTTCCGCTATAGCCTCTCTGAAAGAGCTAATAAGGATTCCTGAATGACTGAAATGAAATCAGCTGCTAGAATTCACCTTTTCAAAGGTTAATCATGTTGAAGACAAGAAGTTGAAGGGCAGCTTAGGTCAACTATGACTTTAGCACCCCTTGTGGTATTCCTGTGTATTTCAAATGCTCACAACATTCTCTTGGTTTTTTGTTTTGTTTGTTTTGTTATGTTTGTTTGCACAATTACTCTTTCAGGCATATTACTAAAACAGTTAAGGAGAAGAGTAATTACCAAATGTCTGCCCCTTTCTCTCAGAATTGTTTAACCAAATTCTTTAGTATGTGTAGTACAGAAGAGGCATATTCTAAGGAAAAGAATGTCCAAAGGGATGGGCTGTAATGTGTTTGTTCCTAGACTGATTTCTTAATATTTGTTACTTACCTTTCCTGTAGACACTAATTCCCTTCAGGACTTTATTTACATAAATTTTAGGGGTCAAGTACACACTGCCATCTTGTTGAGCACTGCTACACAAACACGTAAATAGCACTTTTAACTTCCACTGTCCACAATAAAGAAGACAGTGTATAAGGGAAAGCTGATGTTTTAAATGCACCTACCATGTGCAAGGTAGCTTTATTTGCATAAGTTATTACCAGATAAACTCAGAGACCTTTTCTTTATTGCTTAGCTTAAATAGAGCCAATTAAGTCTAACCTTTTTCTCCTTAGTCAGCAAAGTTTGAAATCCAGGGATAAAATGTAATTATTTCCTCTCCTTCTTCTACTGCAGCGATTGCATTGTCAAGTCCTGTCACTTCTTTCTTTTAAACTCTATTTTCCTCTGATTCCTGCCAGCTTTCAGTTGAATTCTCACAGCTTCCTCTGAGTTCTCCAGAAGGAAACACCACCCAATACTTCTGTGTACTGGCTCAAGTATAGCTAGCTGTATTACTTTCTTGAAAGTCCTTTTTATACTTATTCTTTATCTCTATTATTAAAATTATATTTTATTTATATACAAAGTTCTTTATAATGTGCCTAAAGTTCACCTTCTGAACTTTTTCTAATTTCTTCCTAACCCACTTTGATCAAATATGACTTTATTTCTTGGCATTAGCTTAATTGTTCAGCATGATTCACCTATTAAAATTATGACCCTCTCTCTATTCATTAATGTTTATTTTCTTGAGTGAAATATGTTTCTTTCTTGGTCCAATTTATCCTCCGCATCCTCTGACAAGTTACTTTTTTCTCTAATATGCACTGTCAATTTTAATTCACCAGAACATAGGCTTCACTAGAACAGACTAGATTTTGCTGCTCAATGTACTTGCCATTGAAAATAATATTTTCCAAGGATAGTAACTGTTCAGTAAATATCCATTGAATTAATTAACAAACCTTTTGAATGAAGCCTTACCTTGTATTTTTTGTCTCTAAAGCATCTTGCATTCCTACCCATACTCTAGATGGGAAAAATACTAAACATACTTCAGCTCACAAATCTGACACTTCCTGCCTTTTGAGATTTTATTCTCTTTGGGTATAACTGATCAATACTCATTCTATATATGCTAAACTCAATGTATTTTCTCATCTCTCCAGCCTTGCATGTGATAGAACTTAAGATATGCTCAGTAAGTTGAATGCCCAAGCAGAATACTAAGATTGGACAAAATTATGGAAAATAATAAATGAGTTTATTAACTGGATTCATGAGTGGGCTACAGTCATGTTTAAAAGGAATTGTGCATCTTTAGGCAAAGATTAAAAAAAGTAAAATACTCATGCTAGGCCAATAATAGGACATTTGGATTTATAGTACTAGTTAAAACTTTTAGAACAGTTAACTTTAATCTCAGTTATATTTAAAAGGACAAGTGTTCTCTTTTAAGCCAGGACTTACAGAACTTTAAAACAGTCCTTGATGTCTTTGTAACTTACTGCTGCTCAAACATAAAAGAAAGAAAGAAACACAAACATCTTTAGCTGATTTTTACATACTGATAATGTATATATGTATATTACCTCTAAAAATTTGTGAGTTTATGGAAAAAAGTAACAATAAATATAAGTAGTCCAGGTGATCCAGCCTCTCAGAATGTCTCTGTTGTAGTTTCCTCAAAATTCTATATCTACAATAACTTCAAAGCTGCTATCTGAGATGGCTCAACTATACAGACTACTCCAGCCCAAACTTCCAATAATCTTTAAACTTTTCCATCACACAGAGATGCAGAGACTAATCAAAAATTAATACAATTAGCTCCCCCTGGACTTGACAATTATCTCAATTTTCTCAGTGTCCCCTAAGGATACTGTCACCCCCAGACAACAGGAAACAGTCTATACAACATGACACTCATATTCATAGTAGGTAGATGGGTAGATTCTGGTCATTTGGTGGATGTTTGTGATTGTTTGAGGAAGTGGGAGCCATTGCAAGTTTTTACTGGTTCTGGTCACACACACACACACACACACACACACACACACACACACACACACAAAACTCCACTTAACTAAATAAGGCTGGATTCAAGGATTTTTTCTAAGAAAATGGAGAATATTTAAAAGAAATGATAGTATAAAAGGGTAGATTTTTGAAACTAGTTTTAAACTAAAAACAACTCTTAATCTCAAATATGTTACATTGATAGGGATTTTTGTATATTGATGCAAATTTAATATTTTTGTTTTGATATACTGTATATATGAATATTCTCTTATTTAAAATATTGCAATTATGCAGCTCATTTTAAAATGTAATATAAAGTTCTTGTTCTTAAACACCATTATTAAAAACTGCTTAGGATAATTTAGAAATGTAAGTTAGCAATCATTTGTAACAATCAAAATTGTAGTCATGTTAGGTAAATTTTCAAGCTTAAACAAAGATGTAATTTAGATAGGTTGTTTTTAAACACTTCATATATCTATAGAATATGGCATTTAAGATGCTTTAATAACATAAGGCTTTTCATGACAGCAAGAAATGTCTGACCCTGGCAGCACCAATCTACTTCTAGTAAAAAAAAATAGGCATCAAAGAACCTCCATATAGAGTTTGCTTTTATTGTGGCAAAGTTAGCCACTGAGCAAGAAACTACCCTTGCCTTAACTTCTGACAGTGTACTGTCTAAATTGGACAAACAGGATACAAAAGAATGTGACTGCCAAAATTTTCCAAGGCAAGGTAGGACAGTCCTTCAAAAATTCCTGCTTCACAGAAAAATCTGTCAGATGTTCTAGGCCTGTAGTGCAAACATGGATGCCCCAACATTATAGAGAAATCTTGGGTCTCTATTACTTCTATAGTTTTGGACTTTGCTTGCTCTGCACTTCTGTAATTACTTCAGGTTATTATATCCTTCTGATGTCTCTGATGGGGTTGAAAACTCAATAGTTATACTATTTTCTTTGTTATCAAATTCAGAAAGAAAGTTACAAAAGGGATATAAATTTTATAAGACTGAGAGACATAAAAGCTTAAGTTGTTTACTTATGAAAATATTTTAAGATCTAAAAGGATATTTTTAGGATGGTAATACAAGTTATGATACAAAGTGGCTAAAGTATAAAACATTAGACTCACAGAGATAGAACTGATGGTGGGATACTTTCCTAAATTTGACAAATGCAAATGGATTAGACATTGGAAATGTAATTCCTATTTGATAGTAGTTCTTATTATATATATAATTTTACTGTGTTATAATTAAAATCTTCCTTATTTAGACAAGAAGAGGGAAATGCCGTGGGATATTTCACACCGTGTCAAAATATATTGCCATGCTTGGTGTAATAAAAAGCTGAATAGCCAATAGCTAGGCAAGAGAGAATAGGTGGGTCTTCTGTGCAGAGAGAGATCTGGGAAGAAAAAAAAAAGCAGATTTGCCAACAAGATGTAGGGGTAGCAGGGTGTGCATTATGGAGATAAGATAACCAGTCCCATGACAGAATGTAGATTTAAAAATATGCATTGAATTAATGTAGAAGAGCCAGTTGAGAAGAATCCCAAGCTAAAGTCAACCTTTTGCAATTAATAACAAGTCTACATATCATTATTTGTGAACTAGAGTCCCAAAGAATAATCCAACTATATGCTTTTAATTTAAAACTCCTAACAAAAATCACAGGGGTGGATTTCTTCAGGTAGGCAGTGAATACTGTGCTCTGAGACATTGCCTAACATGCCAAATATTAATTAGACAGTGAAATAAAGCAGAGTTGGCATTAGAAAATAGGCAAGCATTGATTTTCTTTGTGATTTTTATTTATACAAAATGCTACAGACCTAACAGATAAACTTTCTTGACTTAATATTTGTGACTAATTTCCTTCTTTTAAGGGAATGCCTTTAAACATGAATGGAAGGCCTCTCTATTTTTAGTGACCTTCTAGTTATTCAGCTTTCCCTAGCTGCAATGCCACCCTGTTTTGTTGTTCAGTAGCATTTTCTACTTAGTCTTAACAGTAGCATCATAAAGACAAAAGATAAAAAAAAAATACTTCCTTGAAAAGACCTTAGAAATTCACTATGTATAAGGTAGATAGATCTCCACTGATCAACAACATCTGGCTACCTATAGTTATGGTAAATATATAAATTAAGAAATGTAAGACCTTTTATGAAAGAGGAGAAAAGATTGAAATAAAATGGGATGGAGAATAGAGCTGGGAGAGATCCTTGCTCTTTGTTAATGGAAAACATAAAGAAGCTGGTCATGATGGCGTATAATTGGAATTCCAGTATACAGAGGCTGAAACAAGAAAATCCTGAGTTTCAGGCTAGCCTGGACAAATAGGCTGACCTTGACCCCGAACAATAAACAAACAAAGAAAAAAGTCATAAGGAAGATGTGGCAGATCAAAATATAAAGAGTCAAGTCTTTTCATAGCCCTTTAGTCCCTATATGAATTTAGAGTTACTTAACCTCTCTGATACCTTCTGCATTCATGAAAGAAACAAGTACAATTTTGAGGCTAGTTTAAAATATTGTTATGCCAATTTAATGAGTTAATATGCACAAAATATTGAAGTGCCTATGTGTGTATGTGTGTGCATGCCTGCACGCCCACTCAAGTACTAAACAAAGTAACTTTTCAAAGAAGATGTAAGCTAAAGACCTCACAGCTTACAATGTTAAGAAAGAACACTTGAGAACAATAAATCAAATGAGTATTTAATTCAAATTTCCACCCTGTAAACATCTATTCCCTTCCATATCAACATTAAAATAAAATAACCCTTACTAGCCATCAGCAATTTATTTATGAAGACCATGCTCTGCATTTCTTAGTACGTAACTTCTAACTACATGTCTTCCAAGTTTCTGGATTGTAATTGTAAGTAGCACAAAAGCGAGGGCGATTACGCTGTTTGCCGTGAATTACCTCTTCAGTGCAATGCCTCCTGAAACCATTTGCTAAAACAGGTGATAATCCAAATCACATAATTGTGTAAAACTCAAGACACCCATGTCTGTTGTTTAATGCTAATTTCTTTGAGTTTCCTGGGAGGAATTACTATTGTCTACTTTCATTAGAAAACTATTGACCCTTCTCCAGTGGAGCATCCTAAGAAGAAATTTTCTAAATATACCCATATTTTATTTTTTGAATATCAAGGTGCAATATGCTTGCTGAAGTGTATGGCTTATTTAATACAAAATTAAAATTTTATAGGCTACATTACCTAAAGTAAATTGCTTAATACATTGAGAAGAACAGCTGCTTTAGAAGGGTTTGGCATCCCTGTATTGGAAGCCTACATTAAGTGGACCCATTGGCAAAGGTGCAGAGGAACAGTCACAGTGATGTTTCTCTTTTATCTTATCCTCCTGACCACCCACAATCAGGCAAGCAAGTTTCAAATAGGCAAGAGTTACCCTACTGGGTGTTGTTGATGGCAAAGAAATTTCTTTCTTAGGCTTCCTACTTCTGCCCTCTCCCATGACTCCCCTCTCCCAATCCGTATTTGGTTATTTCTGATTAGCTCAAGGCAGTCATGAATTTCCTACTTCAGCCTCCCAAATATTGTGATTATAAATCTGTGCCAGCACACCCAGCTTTAGTGATATCAGATCCCCTCCTCTTATTGCTATTTCTCATTCTGTAAGACTGAGTAATAGGAACAACAAATTAAAACCCCAAAATAAAGCAATAGCAAGACAACATTTTATAAGATTTAATACTGATTTTCAGTATTATTTGTGTAATATTACACTGTTGTTTTGTTTTTAAATTAATATTTGCTCCACCATTAAAGTTATATCTGATGCATTCAAGATAGAGAGAAGTAAAAAACATAGAGCTTAAAATAAAGCTCCAATCTAAGTGTACTTGGTGACTTGTGAACATAAAGAAATTTTGTGTGTCTGTGTTGTACTTTGAATGAAGAAGTTTGAAATTATTCTGTAATGATCAGGAGATACATATGCAACAAAAAAGAACTATCTAGGTTTCTGAAGAGCTGGCATAAATATTGTCACCAGATGTCAGACTTGGGTAGGGGATTCTGTCAGTCCACCGTGAACACGGGATTAAGTTAGAGGTGTTTTTAGCATGATCACATATACCCCAAATACAACTTTGGTGTAAACCACAGTGATGTCTCATCTCTCCCTGGCCACCTCTCACTGCTAACAGCCAGAGAGATTTTTTGAAAAAAAAAAAAAACATGTGTAAATACACGCCATAGGACACCTTGAAATGCTTTGGGCTGCTTTACTAGGATCTTACATTGTCTTCCCATCACATTTCCCATCCTTCTCCCCGTAGGCTAGTTAACTGTACTGTGGATCCTTCTCATCTCTCTGCAGAATCACAGTGTGAGTTGGGGACATCCACCATCTAGGATCCCTCCCTACAGTCACTTATGTAAAGAATTACTTCCTGACAGTTGTCTTGATACTTATTTTTCTACTTTCCATTGTGGTCTTTATCTTTGCCTAACTTGATTTATTTGCTAATAAAATTTGTTTTCTGGCTTTGATAAAAATAGAGGATAGAAATTGGCTATGTAGCTTTGAGATATAATAGCTCCAAATAAATAATTTTTATTTTTGTTTTGAGTGTCAAAAAATTATACATGTACTTAGCCCTGTTGACAGTGTATGTTTTTGACAGTGAGCTGAGATGCCAGGAGTATTTAAGCCAAAATACCTTTTCATTTGTTCTGGCCAGAGGCAAGAAAGGAGGCTCTGGATTTCTTATCTCCTTTCTCCCAAAGGAGCAGTGTTCTTCTGAAAACCCTACTCAGGAAGTGACTGCAATTATGAGGAAACTGGATACCTAGAGTGGGAAAGATGATGTCCCTCAGTGGTACCCACTCTGGGAGGTATCATGCTGCACAAGAACTTCGCTTTATTTCTTTAGCTTAAGCTTCCTACAATTAAATATTTCCTTCTAAAGCTCACCCTCTGTGGTTAGTGAACTTTATTGTTTATATTCATCAGTCAAGAATCAGAGAGCCACTAGATTAGTGAGATTTTTTTTTTTTTTTTTTTGCCTGAGTTTGTGGGAACCTAGACTCTTGAGCTAAGTTCACTTAGAACTGACAAAGAATCCATTGCTTGCAAAGACATCCTAATCTTCAAACATAGTTTCTTCTTCTCCTGTCTTTAAAGTTTGTTTTCACCATTCTAAACGTCAGTACTTACATAGTGACTGGCACACGATTGCATTCAACAAGGAGAGGAGATACTGTAAAAACAAATGGCCTTCTGTTTGTCTAAACAGCTGTTAGAATATTGAATAAAGAATGAAAGACACTGATTAATTCATCTTTGAATTAATGAAGGTGAAAAGAAAAATAGAAACCAGAACATACTAGGTTTTCAAGCAGTTAAAGATATGATACAGTTGTTTAGTTGCCACTGTGTAATTCACTCAGTAAGCATGAGACATGCATAATCTGCAGCTAGCCTCCAGTTCTTATCTGAAGAATTTGGATTGAGTAATCATTGTATTACAAGCAAATGTACATCTCAAACCAGACTTGAAAAGTACTTGCTCTAATGTTGAAAAGACAAGATGGAGATCTCAGAGCTATAGCCCTTCCAAGACCAATCATAATAGATTTGTAAAATAATTCAAGAAGAAGACAAATGATATTACAATTAAATATCACAAACATTCTGCAGGTTATGAGATACAATCATAAATGGATGATTAAATAACATATGACCGGATATTTCAATGTTACAAACAAAGCCAACAATCTGTTAGATAAAAGATTCACTATCATGAAGTCTTGGAAAACAATCCTTACAGGGAGTGCTTACAAGGCATTTAAAGTTAAGAAGAGATGGCCTGTTTGCCTTATATTCACACCTTAATGAGTATTCTTGCCCATGTCTCCATGGCTATCCTAGTCTAAAATCATAGCTCTGCCCATACTCCTGACAGATACGGCTCTTTTTCTACTCTACACTCCTATGGATTTACTTATATAGTGAACAGCAAGATTTATCTTTTGGGGTAATACACAACAGGAAATGGCCCAATGAGGCTCAGTTAAGTAGAGATTTGTGAGTTCTTATGATCTACAATACAATCCAGATCAAAAATGGGTAGAAGAGGCAAAGTCAGGAGAAAGACAAAATGAGAACCTTCTAGAGCAGAATGCCCGGACAGCAAGTGCTTCAACACAGCTCTCAGTGTGGCAAAACGATAATCAAATACCTTCACCAAAAAAGACAAAGCAAAGAAGCATGGAAATCAAATGTAACTGATTATATACATTGAAAACAAAGATTTCTATTATATATAGTCTTACACTTAGGTTAAAAACTTTCTTAGTTAGACAAAAGAAGGAGAATTGTGATGAGATGTTGTGGATTTCAGGCATTATTGAGGGAGACCTAGAGGCATAGCTATTGGGTCTTGAGGACCCTGGTTGGAGTGTGGCCAACTCTGATTGAAGAGCCAGTTATACACTGCCTGCCCTCCCTGTTTTATTCCTGTGTTCTCAGAGAGAGGATTGACACCATCATTGCAGGGACAGTTCAATCTTCAAAAATTTCCTTAAGGTTTGTTTTGTATGAGTGAGTGTTTATATAACCCCCCTAATAAGTATTCATTCTTTATATAATCAGTTGCCAATAAATAATTTCTACAATATCTGGTGTCCTACATTGGGCATCATTTGTGATATTATATTTTGGCCTGGCTTAGTCCCAAGGTTCAAACCTGCTCTCTGCTGCTTAGTCCCCCAGGAATGATTCAGATGCTTTTATCAGTTATATGCTGCTTGGCCTCTGGTTCAGGCATATTGTTAGCTAAGGTTTGTATCTTAATTTAACCTATTTTCATTAATCTGTCTTGCCACATGGTCCATGGCTTACCTGTACTTTTATATCTTGTTTCTTCTTCTATGCTCATATCATTTACCTGCTTTTAAGATACTCTGCCATTGGTCAAAACATTTCCTTTATTAAATGATATTTACAGCATATAGAAAGACATCCCACATCACATACCTTATCACTATTTTGTAATAAATTAAAAGTCTTATGAATGTTAAATTAAAATAATAGAATTTGTTGGACTAAATCAGAATTTTAACCTATATGAAATAATGTAGAAAATAGCATTGTACCATGTACTTAAAAGTACATACAGAGCCTAAGAAGCAGACATTTACTAAACTTACCTTTCTGTTATAAACTTGTGGCTTGTCCTATAGTAAACAGTCAATGAACATTTAAGTAACTTAAATAATGAGCTGAACTAAATATAATTAGAGAAAAAAGACATACAGAATACATAAAGATGTTTTAATTCACTATAGAAATGCATCAAATTGGTATGAAGGGGATAATTAAATAAAGTATATTAAAATTCAAAATTAGAAATAGAGAACCAATATTAAAGTGCCTTCTTTAAGGTGTTTTTAATATCATAAAAATATACTTTATTTTATTCAGAATGACAAAACCACAAGGAAGGATTATTTTAAGGAACACTTTTAAGAAATATATCAGTGTTTCTCCTGTAACAAGTAATAAAACACAGAACAATAACTTATGAAGAAGCTATGTCTGTAGAAAAGGCTGAAAACAAAACACCACATAAGTATTTTGAGATAGACTTATTTGATAAAATAATTTTAAAAAATCATTAAAATTAAGAAAATAAAGAATACAAATTGCTTGTCCTAAAATGAAATGCTTTTGGTGGCAATGTTTTTCAGAAAGTATCTTTAAATTTAAGAAAAAAATAAGGATGCTTCACTATTTAATATTCTGTGAAAGATTTTTTCTCATCTAAAATATTTTAGAAATATAAGATTTAAGCAATAGTTGAATATATATATACATATATGTATATATATATATATTCCTTTGAAGTATTGCTCCTGGGATATCTATTTATCTACAGACTAGTAATGTTTGTAGAGAGAAGAATATTTGTACCTCATATAAGGCGTGACTATGATTAGATGCATGTAAATATATACATATATGCACATGTAACTATATATTTAGTTTGGTGTCAGTTCTATAGTCTATATTGTTGAGTAATAAGTTAATGCATAGAAATCAAAAGAAAGTTGACTCGTTTTAAATATTCAAATTACTTTTATATTTTATGTGAAGAATGAGCTACATAAGTGGCATGTTAGTAAATTAATATATTGATTTTAGTGTTTTTTTGAAAGATGTTATATTTATTTATTTACACATGAAAATACAGAAATAAAATACACACAGAAAATTGCTACATGTAAAAACATCATACATACATATATTTAGATACATATATAGATGACTATTTATTTTTCTGTATACTTTTTTATTATTATTATTATGAACAAAGAAGTCACGCTTTCTATCCCTGTATATCCTTATTCAAGGTCCTTTCCCCCTCCCGCCACATCAGGTTATTTTTTCTTCTCCACAACTCCCCATCCTCTCCTTGAGCAGGCAGCAGATAGTCCCATGGTCCCACTGATCTAATTTTGCTTAGTTCAGCCTCCACTCTTGGCAGAACCAGTTTTGTCCCCCCTCCCTCAAGAGTGAGTCCGGTGTTCCTCTAGGTGGAGTGGAATCCGAAGAGTCAGTCCAGGGTGTTTCTGATCCCATGTTGTTGAGTGGTTGTGGTTTGCAGCTTGGGCATGTTTGGCTTTTTTCTTGTTTGTTTGTTTAGAGACCACTAATGAGTGAGTACATCCCCTGCTTATCATTCTGAGTTTGTGACACCTCGTTCAAGAGGATATTCTCCAAGTCCATCCATTTGCCTGCAAATTTTAGGATATCATTTTTCTTACTGCTGAGTAGTACTCCTTTGTGCAGATGTACCACAGTTTGTTAATCCATTCTTCAGTTGAGGGACATCTAGGTTGTTTCCAGGTTCTTGCTATTACAAATAATGCTGCTATGAGCATAGTTGAGCTAATACCTTTGTAGTGTGAATGTGCCTCTTTAGGGTATACACCCAGAAGTGGTATTGTTGGGTCCTTGGGGAGATTGATTCTCAATTTTCTGGGAAACCTCCATACTGCGTTCCAAAATGGTTGAACAAGCTTACACTCCCACCAACAATGGAGGAGTGACCCCTTGTTCCACATCCTCTCCAACATAGGCTGTCATCTGTGCCTTTTATCTTAGCCAATCTAACAGGTATTAGTTGGTATCCCAAAGTTGTTTTGATTTGCATTTCTCTGATGACTAAAGATGATGAGCACTTTTTCAGGTGCCTTTCAGCCATTTGTAATTCCTCTGCTGAGAATTCCCTTTTTAGATCTGAACCCCATTTTTTGATTAGGTTACTCAAGGTTTTGGGCTCTAGATTCTTGAGCTCTTTATATATCTTAGAGATCAGTCCTCTATCACTTGTAGGGTTGGTGAAAATCTTTTCCCATTCTGTAGGCTGTTGTTTTGTCCTATTGACAGTGTCCTTGGCTTTGCAGAAGTTTCCCAGCTTCAGGAGATCCCACTTATTGATTGTTGGTCTTAGTGTCTGTGCCACTGGTGTTATATTTAGGAATTGGTCACCTGTGCCAATTCTTAGAAGTGTATTTCCCACTTTCTTTTCTGTCAAGTTCAAAGTGGCTGGGTTTATGTTGAGGTCTTTGATCCACTTGGATTTGAGTTTTGTGCAGGGTGACAGGCTCAGATCTATTTGCATTTTTCTACACACTTTCATCCAGCTATGCCAACACCATTTGTTAAATATACTATCTTTTTTTCCATTGAATGTTTTGGGCCTCTTTGTCAAAGATCAGATGTTCATAGGTTTTTGGGTTAATGTCTGGATCCTCAATTCTATTCCATTGATCCATAAGTCTGTTTTTACAGGATCACTTGAAGACTAACAATCAGCTTAAACCTTAGTAATTATTTAAATTTTAATAAAATGTGTTTTTAATTTTTATTTTCTAACTTCTTGGAAAACCTCTTAAAATTCTGTAAAACATTTTATCATGACTATTATTGGCTTATGAGTACACCAGTTAGAACTAAATACAGCTTTTGATAGAGATTTGGTTTTCTCTCTAACTAACACTCTTTTGATTGAGTCTTCAATGACAACACAGCACGGTTTTCACTACTACTATTTATAATGTAGTCTACTTCCTTCCTAAATGAAAGGAAACTACACAATTCAAGTTTGAGCCAAATGATGAGACAAAGCAGGAAAATAGGGACATCAATCAAACATCAAAAAAGTTTTTCTTACTGTTACATGACATTCATGACTCTCTCTAGAACCCCATGACAACTGTCCATGCCTTGTCCATGAAGAGTTAATGTAATCCCAGACTTGTAGGTATCAACTCTCCAGAATTATTTAACATTTGATACTACGGGTATAAGCAAGTCACTATTTGGTAATATTCAGGGAGCATAATGAGGGGCTTGATTATGTGTGGATTTTATTGGCACTGAGGGAAAAGAAAATCAAGCAGTGACAAAGAGAGGAGGTAGGCAGTCGTGTTTGATGGGGGAGGTTGTATCTAGTATTATTTTAAAAGCATACTTTTCAATTTAGTGCCTTATAATGAACTACAGCCAATTACTTTCCCTCAGCTCTGATAAAAAGAGCTGTCCAACTGTTCAACATTTGCTTTACTAATTGAATGATCAATTATTCAAATAAATAATTTTCCTATCAAGCTCCTGGAAAACCTTGATGTGTTTTCTAGCCACTGCCACAGCAGAGTATAAAGCAAGAGTGAACAAATTCAGCTAGAAATCTGAAATGTTTACAGAAAATGCTTCTAACTGGGAGAAGATTTATATTAACTGGATTGCTCTGGCATCTGCTTGCATTCTGATTTTTTCAGAGACTGCTAATTCACCTATTCATAATCTATTTTGCTGATTAATTCATTGGAAAGTATCACTATGTTCCTTAAGAACGTGTATTTTGTTAGGTAATGGGTTTTAATGACTAGTCTAATGCACTAGGTCCTCACAAGCAAGGAAAACCCTCTCCTAAGTTATCTTAGCCCCAAGAGGACTTTGTATGAAGTGTGGGTCTGTGATGGCAGGGGAATATTCAGCTGACAGATAGCAGATGTGTTCTGCATTCATCTCCTACATTTAGATGGATTAATAGTAACTGAAGGTCACTCTGTGAATCTGCTGTTTTGAAGACAAAATAAATTTTGAAAGACTGAACGCATGTATAATCAGACACTGGCCATGGTGTTTGTAGGTAATATTCAGAGGACCTTTCAGCAGGAAATGCCTTGCTTTGTTTACTCATATACATGTGCCTCTAAACAAGAGGAATCTACACAGATGAGAGGAAGCTCTCCTACCAGGAATTATTTTCCCACACAGGGTCAGTGAAAATGTTTTAAATACCATTCCTTCATGCCTTACAATGAATAGAATCTTATATTCTTTGCATTCCTTTTGCCTATGAATAAATGTTTCTTGGTTAATAGACATTGATGATTTGGAGATTTATATAGAGACTGCCATAGTTGGTTTTTTTGTTTTGTTTCTGTTTTTTCTGGCAGATTATAGTCTCCCTACCCACAAATACACTGATACTGAAGAATTTAGCTTAAACAATTTGTATTAATTTGTATGGAGTCATAACTAAATAAAAGTATAACTGACTTTCAAAATTCGGTCTAAAAATTAGATTCTCAGATATGTTATGATCTGTTAATGGGGATACATTTGCTAAACTGGGCAGAATTTTATCTCAAATCTGATTAAAGTACTGATGAAAGCCTGTGTAACCAGAGCTATTTCTATAACATCCTAAGGCTATTTTAGCTGATGGTTATTCAAGAAGCTGAAATGAGTCAAACATTTTGCATTTCAAAACTAATGTGGCTTATGGAAGACCTAGTTTGTAAGAGTGCCCCATGACAAGGTTAATGAATGATTGCTGTAACAGACAGGTTGAATAATTGTGGACTAAGTTACAGTACCTTCCAGTACTTGACATATCATATATTAACAATTGATATTTACTGAATGAATAACTATTGGCCATAATAACCAGATCAGACTTCATTTAATTATTATTTCAATTATTTAATGTGAGAATAGAACAATAATGTCATTTTAAAATTGTTAAAACCAGAAAAATATCAGTCTTAAAAAATTGACATTGCAGTTTTTTTGATGACACAAAGCATTATGATTTAAAGCTAGTTAAGGTTGCTTGGAACTAGTTGGCATAGTAACATGTATGGTCTGAACTAACATCTCCTTTAGAAATCTTAGAAATTTCAATTAGTGTGTACTGGTATCAATATTTTGTTTGAAGGCTTAGGTAGGCAGATTATTAGGCTCCTGTTTTAAACAATGCAAGCATATTAACTGTTTCATAATAAGGAACTAAATATTCATTCTGAGGATATTTATTGGTTCTGATCCATGTAATTTAAGGATTATTGGTGCAAGAGGGAAGGATAATGGGGGCAAGGAGTAGACAGACAATAAAGCAGTAGTCTGATCAATAATAAATAGGATACTAGCCCCAGAGACTCTATGCCTCCAAGTTCACTTAAATCTCAATGTACTTTACATTTCAAATCATATCTCACAAAACAAGTGATAGAATTACACTCCTAAATCCATAAGCATTGATTTTTGTCTCAGTCACAGATGCATGCTGTGCACTATTGGGGAATTTGCTAAAATGGGTTCAGAGCTTTCAATGACTTCAGGGGAGCAGGCACTATTTTTGTAAACTTTATAAAGTCTCTGGTAAGCAATTATCTAAGCTTTAGGAAACATAACATTCAGTTATGGACAAACATCTCCGAGCATACTCATGAATTCTTCTCATTTCTACCTTATTTCTACTTTCTTTTTCACTGTTACAGAGGCCTCCTACTCCCCATGGGGAAGATCCTGCTGTCTAAAAATCACAGCACACATGTGTGAGCTTTCAGAACGGTTTTAGGAATATCCCCAGTAGACACTGGGAAGCTTGCCTTCCAGTTAGAGAAAGAAGCTTTGCTCAAATGGGCTATTATTTTCACTGATAGGTTGACCTTGTTCCTTGAGGAATTTTGGGGTTATTTTCACATGATTTAGTTTCACAAGGCTATAGATCCCAATACAACAGCCATCAGAATGATAAGAAATTGGCACGTCTGAGGCAGAATAAGGAGTCTCAGAGAGCAGAGGACCCAAGATAGAGAGGCTACATGCCTTCTACAGGCCCTTGTGAACCACCCCTACAGAGTTGCAGGTAGACCTGCATATGTGATAATAGCCATCGATAGTCACCGAGAGCCCTCCCTGTGGCTCATGATGTAAGATAACTGCTTTCATCATTGCATTAGTTTCATGTATCAGCTTCTTCTCCAATAAAAGTTCTAGTGCCCTTCAAAGTTCCTGCTTTAAAAATTTGTTTTGTTTTTTTACTTTCCTGTCATGCACTCTAGGCTACTTATCTCTATTTTGTAACTTTTATTGAAAATAATCATATTTTGCCATCTGTTCTCAGGATTTAGTTTAGTTGTTCATATATATATATATATATATATATATATATAATATTTATATACCAGTGTATGTATGCTTGGGTGTGACCAAGTGAATATTTAGAAGTGCACCATTACACTCATGTGGAAGCCAGAGGACAATTCATGGAAGTAAATTCTCTCCTTTCAACATGTGGTTTTGTTTTAGAGTTAAATTCAGGCTGCCAGATGTGGCAGCAAGTGCCTTTACTCACTAAGAAGTTTCATAAATCTTCATATCTGGTTCTTTAATTCATTTTAAATATACTTTGAAATCATCTTTATCTTATTGTTAAAATACTATAGAACATTTAACTTCATTTTGAAAGGAAAATCACATCAGTCTATAGTCTATATCTTATTAGCATGGTCAAATTTCAAGAGATTAAGAAATGTTGAAAACCATTATGAGTACTTATACTTATTACATGCTTTTTCATTATAGCTGATGAACTTTATATTAAATGTTGTTTGATACAGAAAATTATCTGATAACAAATCTTATTTATTTCTAGATGGCTAATTTTCTTACCTTTTTCTGTATATGTGACAAAACTTTTGTGACCCTTCCAGTGGATAAAAGGCCAATAAAAATGAAAGAAATAGCTTTAGTTTTTAAGATTAAGCCATTAACTTCAGGTTTACATATAGCTGAAAACACTGAGCCTACTTAATTAACTGGACTTCATTAAAGAAAAAAATCTTAGCCAAGGATCACAGGACAAGTGCAAAGTCAAAATTTCTATTTTCTTTCATATTCCATGTCATTTTAAAAACCTTCATTACAATAAGAATTCATTAAAGGTATAATATATTCTAAGAGAAATTCACTTTACACATAGTGGAAAAAAAGAGAGCTAGAAGTTACTTTATTTAGTTTGATTGTCAAAATTCATCATTGTGTGTAAATATATTTTCCATAGGCATTTGCCTTGTGGTCAAATTTTCTTTAGTTTATAATTAATTAGTATTATTTAAGGATAAAAAGCAATCTGAGTTCTTATGGGGAATGAGATATAGCTTTTCTTCTAAGTATAAACACTCTTCATTACCAAACATTCATAATGTCTATCTGAGAGACCACACAGATGATCTGCATCATCACAGAGAAGGCTATGTTGACTCTAAATGTTTTACATCCAGGTCATTGTAGACTTGTGGAAGAAAAATGTGTGTGTGTGTGGTGGGGGGAGGAACTGCCTGGTTGCTAGAAGAAATAGCATTGAAAAAGAGAACCAATACTATTCTCAAGTCTTACTATTTTAGTTTTTCAAATAAACATCTTTGTATCTTTTCTGAAAAAAAAAACACTGTGTGGAAAGTACCACTACTACCACCATATCTCCCCATCTATAAGGTTCTAATCCCAAACAACTTTGACATTAACAACAATGACCAATGTCTTAAAATTTGAAGACTATGTTCTGGATCCCATTCTAGGATATAGTAGCTAATTATATGGCTTAATTATATTATAGCTTACTTCTATATTTGGAGTCCTTTATTGCCAGTAATAAAGTTGTGAAAATATATTAAGTCCTGCATATATATTTACCAGCTACTGAAATTGCATCATAACTGATTACACTTATCCACATATACATGCATGTTTACACATGTACAAAACAAAATAAAGTACCTTACTAGAACATGACATCAAGGCTAGAGATTTACCTCACCTCTGAGCATTAAGATAACAGAAGAGACTCTTGTGTTAGTGCATCATCTGCCCATAGCACTTGATTCTACGTGTAACTTTGGAGTGTATGTAAAAGCATGTATGTGCACTAAGGATAGCTGGTTAGTGACAGGGTCTTAGTACATGAGAAAAATTGGGTCTCCAAAGCATTTACCTTCAAGGACAGGATCCTAGATAAAGCTGAGTAATAACTGCTAGTTTAGCTTAGGTGTGCGTACATTTGCACATTTCAAAAGAGCATGGTTCAAGTCCAATGTGAGCATTTGTTTTTAAACCAGGATCATTTCTTTTCAGACTTTAAGAACACATTCACACTTTATATAACTTGAGGCTTAGTAAATTTAAAATCTTCATTAAGAATAATTGAAATTTACAATTAAATATAAATATTTATAAATTTAGACACATTGAATGCTTTATTTAGAATGTGCAAACATAAAAATGTGCATATTGACAGATACCACAGAGATTAGGAAAGCAAGTAACTCCTGTCTTCTTCTTAACCCCTTGGCAATATTTTCTTAATATATATATATATATATTTTCCCTGAACTTGTTGATACCTATGCCTAGTCTTTCCAGGTAACAAATGAAATTGGAGTTTACATTTAGTATATATTAATCTGACTTGTTACACTTCTTTAAGCTACAATAATAACTTGTCATTCAAACCTGCAGTTCATTATGATGCTGGCCTTTGAAATACTTTCCAGCATTGTTCCTTTTGGTTTACTCTCTCTAATCACTGATGTTTGGTTCTACTTCTTTTTTTTTTTAATTTTTTTTTTGATTTATTTATTTATTATGCATACAGTTTTACAGAAGAGGGCACCAGACCTCATCATAGATGGTTGTGAGCCACCATGTGGTTTTGCTGGGAATTGAACTCAGGACCTCTGGAAGAACAGTCAGTGCTCTTAACCTCTGAGCCATCTCTCCAGCCCCTTGGTTCTACTTCTGATGCCAGCCAATATGCACTGGGTAGTATGCATTGTCTATTAGTCACTTTTCTTAGTTACATAAATTTGTGGTCTAACATGTATGATGACCATTGACTGTTTCTTACTTGACTCTATCATCTGGGCATTTCTGGAATTTCCTCATAGTTAGTTATAAAGAACTGTGGGGGATCTTAAACCTAAATATTCATCATCTCTCCTCCTCTTTTTCTTCACACACACACACACACACACACACACACACACACACACACACAAGAAAATTAGGTAAAAACATTCCAAGAGCAGCTAGTCATTAGGAGTTAAAGTTTCTTTAATAATGGTCCTGTCATACTTTCTCATCACCAAACATGAAGTAAGAGAAATCACTGTTAAAAAAAAAACCCTAGAAATTCATGTTCAGAAAGTGCTCTTCTAATGTAGGAATTAAAAATATCTTTATTGACTTCCAGGTCTTTTTACCTTTCTGGCACATTCTAAATGGAAACATTCACAAAGTAATGTTTCCTAAAGGCTTTCTCTTTCTTATTGAAATCATGGACATCATTTTGCATGTTTGATTACTCCTATTTTGCAAGAGTGGAAAGTTAGAACTCTCTGCTGTAACTTTGGGTACATTGATCTTTTGTGCGCAGTTCTAATAAAGCTTATGAATGTATCATTACATTCACACCTGCCTTGGTGGTATGGTGATGTATCACCTCCTTTGTGTAAGTGCATAGTATAGAACCCTCACACAAGCTAATGTACTATCTACCTATACACCCCTTTGGCAATAGGATAAATAGCCTTGCCATGTTTTAAAGTCTAAATTGATTTCCTTTTCAGCCACTGCTTTATCAATGCCTGGCTGAATGTGAAGGCAGAGTGAGCAACTTCCTCGGGGTGCCCTGCTTCTGATGGGTTAGCTGTCAAATGCACCATTGTCCAAATTACACTGCTAGTGTAGAATTCCTGCTAAGAAACAATTTACTGTAGCATTGGGCTATCAATCTTCTGGGCTGTGTTAGTTTTGGGGTATCAAAATCTGATTAACTTACTGAAGACACAAGGCAGTTCCTACTGTTGCTTTCCCGAGATTGGCATTCACTACACTGTTAGCAGGATCTAATAACAGAGGCCCTATACAAAAGCACGTCTGGGATAAATCATGCACAGTGCTGCCTCAATGAATGTATTATCATGGCCAAAAACAATGTGAAAATAAAGAAGACAAAGATAGAAAGAAACTAAATTATCAATATTCAATCATATTTTACTTCTTTCAACAAAGGACACGTCAATAAAATATATATGCAGGTAAGACATATGTGTATGTATACTTTATATTTATAAGAATGCATTAGCCAGTTTGTACATCAATTTGACACAAGGTAGGGTCATCAGGGAAGAAGGAGTCTTAACCTAAAAATGCCTATACAAGATTGGCCTGTAGGCAACTTCGTAGTGTATTTTATTGATGATTGATTTTGGAGGACACAACCCATTGTCAGTAGCTCTACCCCAGAGCAGGTTGTCCTGGCTGTGTAAAAAACCAAACTAAGAGGCTAAAAGAAACAAGTATTTAAGAAGCATTTATTCATGTTCCATAGTCCTACCTCCAGGTTCCTGCCTTGAGTTCCTGCCCTGACTTCTCTTGATGATACACTTTGACTGCAACATGTAAGCTGAAATAAAGCTTCTCTTCTACATTGTTTTTGTTATGATGTTTCATCATTGCAACAGAAACCCTCAAAACTCTAAAAAAAAAAAATTAATGGACACACACACACACAAACCAACCAACCAACCATTTTAGTCAACTATCATTTCAAAAGTGGTTGGTAAGCTGTTACAAAAGAATAACCACTCTAAGCATGGGTTCAATTTAATGGTATCATTAAATAAATATAAACAATGTAATGTTGGAGAGATGAATTAGTGTTAAGAGCATACACTGTTCTTCCTGGGGCCTAGGACTCAGTTCCCAACACCTGCCTAGGTTAGTTCACAACAACCTGTAAATTCAGCTCCAAGAATTTGACCCCATTAACCTATGAGGACACCTTCACCCACATGTAAGCATTCATGCACATTCTCCCCCCACCTTCCATAATCTAAAACACTAGAAATGAATACTGTAAAATAAAACAATGGGGTGAAAAAAAGAAATCTCTTATGATTGTTTTTTTTAATTCTCTTTAAAATCTCTTGCCATAAAAAGCATTTTCAGGTTTTATGTTTGTCATGATTGAACCAATTATCACTTTAATAATTCTATTAACCAACTCAATAATAAATATGCTCACCTACCTGCACATTGATATAAGTACACAGGATAGCAAATCAAGGAGATTTCTGTGATAAGGCAATTCCAGGCTATTTATGCCTCATCCAGTATGAGGCAGTGAATGCTAGGCTTCATTTAATCATCACGCCCAAGACAGCTCTGAGTATTAGCCTCATTATTGCATTTATGATAATATTGGTGGGTCTATTTGGCAATCTAATTGGAACACAATAAGGTTTTATCATAAATGTCCCTATTTTAATAAGTGGAGAAGTGGACATTCTCATTATATTATCTAATAACCTTGCATGTAACCTTTTCTATGAATTCTCAGTAAGACCTGATTTCTGTTTCAAACCAGGATTCTCCAATGTATTTTATTTAAAAAGGTAGACAAAATGCTCTCAAGGTTTTAATTCTTCAGTTTACTAAGTATGATTATAAATAGCATATCTAATTTAGTTTATAAATGAACATTTATCAAATTAGTATGAGTATTATCTAATTCCACATAATTTATTATACATAAACATATGTAAAGCATACATATTTTATATTCACATGTTTATTTAAGTAAGTTTTACACAAAAGTTTGCCAAGTGATATCATTAAGCAGGCAATTGAGAGGACTAAAGACTGTCTTAACATTAAGCCCATCTTTACTTATTTTTAAAGTCAAATTTGCATGAAAAATAGTTCCATAGTAATGATTACTGCTAGGTCCTGTGCTTGGTATTGTTAAGACAGAATGTTTATAGAAAAACAGAAAGAAGTCAGAGTTATTAAAATACTGGAATAATATACAAAGTATTAAGCAATAAGAACAGACAGAAATACATGGGGCGAAGTAGAAAAGATAATATTTAAACAATTTCTTCAAGAACATTCTGCTTGGGTGGGAGTCAATGTAAGAAAAGAGTGTTGTACACTATTGCACAGTCAAATATGAAGAAACCAGGGTCATTGGTAGAGCTGGAATATAAACATATCCTGCCTAAGTGTAGATAATGGGTAGAGAGTTAGTGTGAAGGCTTGGAAGGCCACAGATGAATAGATTATTAAGCCCAGTTCCAGGGGTGAGCTTCCTCCATATGAGCTGTTGATCTAGAAGAGGCCTTGAGACACTCAGAATATTTAATCTATTTCCATTTTTATTGAATGCGTGGAACTTGATGGTAAGATTTTATCACAAAAGAGAGCAATACTTTGTTTCCAAGACACAAATATTAAACTAGAACTAAATGAAAACCTTTTTATCAGTACACTAGATTCATAGTGTCAAAAGATGCTCTAGGCTTAGTCACTGACTATGTAAATTATTTTATGAGCCTGACAAGAAACAATATGTCCACTGGTGCAACATGGTATGAACCAGGTCAAAAACATGAGGGTAGGGAAGTCACCTGCCTTAGTGAGGAACTACTACAGTTATTTTGATAAATAAACATGGTCTTCTTATCAAGTTGACTTACAAATATTTATGTTTATGATCATAGAATAGTGTTGCTTTTATCTGTGGTCAAAAAGTTTCTTTTGTATCAGGTAGTAAAATGCAGAGAGTAATTGAAGGGGGCTGGAGAGATGGCTCAGAGGTTAAGAGCACTGACTGTTCTTCCAGAGGACCTGAGATCAATTCCCAGCAAAAACCACATGGTGACTCACAACCATCTATGATGAGGTCTGGTGCCCTCTTCTGTAAAAGAAAAAAAAAAAAGAAAAAAGAAAAAAAAAAAAAACAAAACTGTATGCAGAGAGTAATTGAATACTGAAATGTGCCGATCAAATTGGGACGTATAAAATTTCAAGGAATATTGCAGACGAAACAGAAAGCATGTGATGAAGTGATGGGATGGAATGCTGTCTTCCTGACCTTAAGTTAATCACTTCTTGGTGATTACCTATGTAAAAATCTGTCCAAAAGTGAGCCCATGAGAATTTTGTCACTGAGGGAAGGGCAGCTTACAAGACCCTAACACTGTCTGAGTACATATAGGTAGCTAATGGCCTCTGAGTGTTTTAAGATACGTTCTCTTCAGTGGTATAGTTACCAATCAATTGCCATATTTTTATAAGGTATTCTAATTAAACTTATTGGGTCACCAAAAAGAAAGACACAAAATTAGAAGAGGAATTAGTTGGGAAGGAAAAGGGTGGAATGGTGATAAAAAAGAACGACGGAGGTTGAACATGATCAAAATATGTTACCCACACAGATGAAAACGTCATAGTAATTATAACATTTTATTTTATATAACTAATATGTATAATTAATATATACTAATAAAAAAGAAAACTGAATGATCTCTTGGCAGGAGGTCATTAATTCTTTAAAGATTGAATGACAGTGAGAGGTTTCAAAAGCCTGTAAAAAGTAGTCGCTGCGGAGCAGGTGTAGAACAAAGTTCAAATCATCTTTAAAGGACAAATTGAAAGGCTCAGATCTCTTGGTGAAGCTGGGTACTGCGGGGGAGAGACTAGCTAAGAATAAAATTTGTACCTTGGCAGTCTAATGCTGCCAATGAATAGGTGGAAGATGTTAAGACCTGGGTAGAATTTAAAGGGAAGAAGAGATGAGTTACTTCATGCTGTGTTCATGTCCAGAGTAGACTGGAACTGATTTAGAAGTAGAAATGACAGAACTTCCAGAGTGAGGTAAAATGTCCTCAATAATCAAAACAGCTCTCAAAAGGAAGAGAAAGGAGCATCACTACAAGATTAAGGCCAGACTGGGCTACAAAATGAATTCTAGGCTATTTTGAACTATAGATTCAGCCTATCCAAAAAGAATAAGTGACACAATGATGGACTCCCTGTACATATTGTCTATCCACAGTGCTTGGCAGACTTAAAAATAAACAAAATCAAACAAATACATAACTGTACCACTTATGATTTACCCCATACTCATGTGTAATTATAGTATATTTCCCACTAGCTATAATATGAGTGAGTACATTTGTATTTTTAGAGACAGAAAAATGAGAAGTGTTATATTGCTCAATTTCATTTTGTTTTTGCATAAAATGTTATATTTTCATCCAAATACATTTTTTCATTACTGACAAACTAAATTGAAACATTTTTCAGTGATGGTTCATGGATGTAGAGAAGGAGAAATATGATAGCTCAGAGATTATTCTAAGGTTACACAACTTCAGACAGCAGAAGCTTTCATCACTACCAAGTAGGTGATTATGTTAATTTATAATGTAAAACTAATTGGCACAGGCAACCACTTGCTAAATATAACACCAGTGGCACAGACACTAAGAACAACAATTAATAAGTGTGACCTCCTGAAACTGAGAAGCTTCTGTAAAACCAAGGACACTGTCAATAGGACAAAAACGACAGCTTATATAATGGGAAAAGGTTTTCACTAACTCTACAAGTGACAGAGGACTAATCTCTAAAATATATAAAGAACTCAAGAATCTAGAGTCCAAAACCTTGAATAACCCAATCAAAAACTGGGCTTCAGATCTAAAAAGGGAATTCTCAGCAGAGGAATTACGAATGGCTGAAAGGCACTTGAAAAAGTGCTCAAAATCTTTAGCCATCAGAGAAATGCAAATCAAAACAACTTTGAGATACCACCTGATAGCTCTCAGAATGGCTATGATTAAAGACACAGATGACAGCCTATGCTGGAGAGGTTTCAGAGCAAGAGGAACACTCCTCCATTGTTGGTGGAAGTATAAGCTTGTTTAGACATTCTGGAATGCAGTATGGTGGTTTCTCAGAAAACTGGGAATCAATCTCCCCAAGGATCCAGCAATACCACTTTTGGGTGTATACCCTAAAGAAGCACTTTCGCACTCCAAAGGCATCAGTGCAACTATGTTCATAGCAGCATTATTCATAATAGCAAAAACCTGGAAACAACCTAGATGTCCCTCAACTGAAGAATGGATTAACAAACTGTGGTACATCTGCACAATGGAGTGCTACTCAGCAGTAAGAAAAAATGATATCCTAAAATTTGCAGGCAAATGGATGGATTTGGAGAATATCCTCCTGAGTGAGGTATCTCAAACCCAGAAAGATAATCAAGGGATGTACTCACTTATTAGTGGACTCTAAACAAACAAACAAAAAAGCAAAAAGCAAAGCATGTCCAAGCTACAAACCACAAGCACTGAACAGCTTGGGATCTGAAACACCTTGGACTGACACCTTGGATCCCACTCCCACTAGAGGAACGCCTGACTCAGTCTCGATGTTGGGGGGAGAAAACTGCACCTGCCAGGAATGGAGGCTGAACTGAGCAATATTGGAACCTTGGAACCTCCTGCCCATGCTGGGGAGGAGATGGGGAGATGTGGAGAAGAGAGAGTTACCTGAGGGGTGAGAGGGGGAAGGAACCTTGAATAAGGATATACATGGATAGAAAATGTGACTTTATTCATAATAATAAAAAAATTTTAAAAAAAATTTAAAAAATAATGTAAAAGCAAACCCTGCTTATACATTACCATAAAAGAGCTCTTACAATTTTTTTCAACTAATAACAAAATTACTGATTTTACCACCCAAACTGTATCTTCAGAGTTTGTTCATGGCTGAAGCTCCAGTACTCCTTAGTTACTCACAGTAGGCAGCTTATTTAGATAGTCCCTCATGGAGGCTGGAGAGATGGCTCAGCGGTTAAGAGCACCCTCTGCTCTTCCAGAGGACCCGGGTTCGATTCCCAGCACCCACATGGCAGCTAACAACTGTCTGTAGTTCCAGTTCCAGGCAAACACCAAGGAAAATAAATAAATAAATAATAAAGAAAGAAAGTTTTAGATAGTCCCTCATTACCAAATTACCTTCTCTAAGAAACACAACTCCCTGTCTTTTTATAAAAAAAAAAACAAACAAACAAAAAACCTATTATCTTTTGAGCTCTAATGTGTTTAGAATTATCTTCTTTGGTTGTATTTTAGTAATTATCACTACTTATAATAAATAATTAATGAATACACACTTAGCAAATAATTTGGTATTTTTCTCAGAGCAATCAGGCTCTGCTAGCTTAGAAACTGTCACAAAGTCTCCAGTCTATCTTTAGGTTGTAAACTCTACTTAAGAATGAGATCAGGTTCAAATAAAGTCGAGCCATTAAAAAGCTCTAAGCAACCTCTCTTCTTCTTTCTAAACACCCTGTCTATTAATGGTACCACTAGTTCATGTAATACTAGCTTGAAACTTGGGTTGACCCATTTATAGCCAATCATTATAACCTCCATTGTCTCTCTTGTGTGTTTTTTTTTTTTTTTTTTTTTTATGTTATTCCCATCTCTTCAATACATTGTGCTGTTTGCAGTAACTGGGACTAAGGACTCCTGTTCCCCAATGTTTTCTGATATATCTCCCCTTTTTTGCTGTAGTGCTGATCCTTTCATCTGGCACTTGTGGGCATGCTAAGCTTACTTGCAAACTTAGGGCATTAATGATTTTTATTATATCTAGGCTCATTCTTTGTTCTATTAAAATTTTTTGTATTCCTTTGAGACCTTTGTGTGTGCTTGTGTGTGTGTGTGTGTGTGTGTGTGTGTGTGTGTGCTCTTTAACAGGTACCAGAAACTTCTACAGGGGCAGTTGCTTGCATCTGGAATTGAATGTCAATAGCAGTGGTGGAAGACAGGCACCATGGCCACATTTTTCCTCCTAAAGGCCTTGTCTTATGCCTCACCTACACTTAACATGGTAAAGCCAATTTGTTTCTTTCTAAATGAGGATTTATTTTGCATATGAAAGAATAAAAAACATACACTTATTTAAGATGACAACAGAACTGAGGAGTCATGAAATGTCCTGGGTTTTTATTCAGTACTATCTGATCTGAACTCCAGCCTTCAGGAGACTGCCCTCTTTTGCTATCTCTGTAAACAAAATGTGAGGCCTAAACACTAGTAACAAATTCTAGAGAAAATATATACTCTTAGTCACTGAGAAATAATATTTTAGAAACATATCCCTGCTCATGCAATTGGTTCCCTATCGCTTGGATACTATATCTGTAAGAATAAATAGACATAACTCAAAATTAAATGTATTGACATTTTAATTCCACCTATCTCTTGCCCTCATTATACTTTCAAACTGTAAAAGCAAGTGCTTTATTATTCCATCTATATGAAAAGCTTATAACTCAATATTAAGGAATTTGAAAATAATATTTTATACAACAAAACCTAAAGGAAACAGTCTGCCGTATGTTTCTAGCATTGCTATACTGTCTATGAACTTGTTTGTATCAGTAACACTGTCAAAGGACAAAGTGAGATTTTTTTCCCCCTGTGATAATGTGCCTTAAACATCAATTCACTATAGTTTTCTATGTTAGCTGGCAGAGATCCTTTTCTTAAAATATTCTTACTAGTAATAAACTGATTATTCCAAAAACCTTCCTCTTCCGTGGGAAATGTCGAAATGATTGACTGTTCCCCAAAAGCATGGGGATGATTTCCAATCTATGCTTTCAAGACAGTTAGGCAGATAAGTAAAACCCATAATAATTCTGTTGAAAAGATAAATAGTCCAACATTTGTTCCACAGGGATATTTTTCACATTCAGTGAGTAAGCACATTTGCTTTTACATTGAAAACTATCTACCAAAAATGATCTATTTTATGAAAACACTATAAACATTAAAACTGCCACATTAATAATAATAATACAGAAGAGGATTCTGAGAAATACGAATCCAGGAACATGAAGGATGATATAAATTAAAAAAAAAAAAAAAAAAAACTACAAACACCAGTAATCAGACAGCAAAAAAAGGATAGTAATTTACTCATTTGACAGAACATAAAACTCGCCAATGTAGTTCATGATGTTTATCTTTGCTATAATTTTTGGAACATAAAACCATACCTTGATTAAAAGTCTGATCTATTATTCATGGAACGGTTTTAGAGAATTTGTTTATAAATTTGTGTATCAAAGCAGATGCAAACTAGTCATCTTGGAACAGGTGGGAAAATCAAAATCCCACAGTAAAACAATCCAATTTGCTTCTTGAAAGATAATGGACACTAAATGAAAACAACCACCAAATAAATTGGACATGGGCCTTTGGGCTGTCAAGTTTTGGAGGTTTATGTTTTGGGTTTACTTCACCATGGTTATAGCAATTGCTTCTTTTCTTTATAACCTTTGGAGATGGGTTCAATACATAATGATGTTTATAATGTTGGTAGCCTAGACAGTCACTTTCATATTTAGAGTGCCACAGACTATGTATTCACATTTAATTAATTCCCTATGAATCCTGTTTCTCTTCCATTTAAGAATAAGGAAAATAAAGATGGAAAGAAGGCGATAACTAAAGAAATCGACACAGTTTTAAAATGGTGCTAGCATGATACAAGCACAGCAAACTAACCCCACAGCCAAGATTCCACCTCCCTTGCCATCCACTCTCTGGATAGTTACAGGACACTTCATTTCTCTAATAGTAACAGCAATTAATAAGCATATATATATGTATATATATATCAGACATTTGAGTGTTTCTATAGTTTATAAGTGAAGAATCAATTTGTGCCCATAAAGTTAGTTGTAAGCTACAGGAAATGCTGGAAAAATTACTGAAAAACACTTGTCCTCAATTAGACCAATCAAATGAAGTAGAGAAGGGTATAGTATGGTGATATATTGTATATTTAATAAAACATAGTCTGTAATATCAGAGGACAGAGCCACCCACTGAGCCAAACCATGAAGGTCAGGGAATAGTGTCCCACATCTCTAATCCCATCACTTGTGAGACAGAGATCCATCTGGTCTCTGTGAGTTCAAGGCCTAACAAAGCCAGGTGGTGCTAGCACAAATTTTTAATCCTAGCTTTATCTGAACCATGAAGTAAGATAGTTGGGCGGAGACAGGAGGAAAGAGTTTCGCTTCCCCTGGCACTTCCTTTTTCCACTGAGGATGGAGAGGCTTGGGCTTGGAGGATTGCCAGAGAGAGGCCCTAGGAGGTGGCCGGGTGAAGAGTGACTGCGGTTTGTTTCTCTATCTCTTTAATATTTCAGATTTACCCCCATCTGACTCTTGGTTTTTATTATAATACAAAATATAATTCATAAAATAGTGTACTGTAAATATTTATAAATTAGGACACATGATTATATAGGCCATAGCCCATTCAAAGTTGCAAGAAAGGGAATCCAGTCAATTATAGCACTAACAACAAAGTTCAAATGGATTGTCCAGTTTTATCTTCCCTAACCACCAAGAAAGGGTAAGTTTTACAATACAGTATGAAAAGGTAAAACATCTATGTGATAGGAAATGTATATGGCATTATTTAAATATTGAATATTGAAGCATTAGTCAAGGTAATGATACAAAAATAGGTTGTCAGATGGATTTTTGTCTCTTTTGCATAGAAGTCTATTTAAATTGATACCTTGACATATCTTCTGAAAATCTGTTATATTCAACCCAGTAGTGACATGTGTCTCTAGTAATATTGTAATCTGATTAAAATAACAGCTGAAGTTAATTTAAAAATTTAAAATATACATTTTGATTAAAGTTTTAAATTAATAAATAATAATTCACTTGGTAGAATAATTTTTAAGTACATTTGGAACAACTTGGGTATGTAAATTTACTTTTCAAATGCAAATTTTATAAAATCAAGTACAGATCACGTGCTTCCAATGATGATTTGGCATATGAATTAGTGATTATAAAATAACTCAATTTCAAAGACACTGTTAAAAAGGAAAGTGTAAAATATTTCATTAATAGTTTGAAAATATTGATTACATGTTGAAATGACATTTCAAATATGCTGAAATAAAATATTACATTTATTGTTGCTGCTCCTTTTTACTTTTCAGTGTATCCATGTGAAAGTTGTAAGGTACGTACATAATATAGTTCACATTCTAGTTTATTGGCCAGGACTTTTCTAGAACATAAGATTATAAATGCAGTTTTGTCCTAAAATACTCTAATAGTATTTCCCAAAGGTACTAAAATGTTATTGCTTCTCAACTGTGATCTCCATTCTAGCTATTCTCGTACAAATGTTTCATTTTGATTTATTATTGAGGAGACTTACAAAGAGAAGCAACCTTAGATTCAAAGGAAAAGCTGTGAGCATTTCGGGTTGTCTAACTCCCTCCGTTTTTCCAGATAGCACTGATGGGTTGGAGTCAGTACTTGATAAAGTACTTAGACTGAAAGTAGCCTGGTGATGAACACTAGGAAAGGGACATTTCCAACATGTTCAGAATCATGTTCAGACCTCTCTGGGATTTCCAAATCTGACAGAAGAAAATCTGCAGCATTTTCATTCTAAGCATAAAACGCTTCAAATCTCTTTCTACATGACTCTAACGGTGTTTGTTACAACTAAACACTGTGCTCTAAAGATATACAATCAAATATCCACACATGAGTACACGGGTGAATGATTGAACATCTCTTCATGAGTGTCCTCAGCTGCCATACAATTCTGCATAGTCTTCATTGCCTTCCTGAGCTTTTACTTTTGATTCATAAATAGATAAGACTAATCACCAAAAAAGACATCCTCTGTGCCAGAAGTTGGCACTTCTAAATGAATTCTAACAAGTTAATTAGCACTTATACAGTGTTTTATATTTTGCCTAGTACTTTCATATACTTAATTCACAGCAACATTTTATAGGATTGGTAATCTTTTACATAGCAAAAAGATTCAAAGAAGCTAAATGTCCTCCAAAGTGACACATTTTTAGAAACTGAAGATCCTGGGTCTGCAACTAATCTAAATCATTTCTCAGTAAATTATGCTGATTGTCACTTTCTGGCAATCATAAAAATTATGCTGAGCTATTTTCACATATTAAATCATTTAAAAGAGATGTGCTAGACAATCAGTTATTTATCATATCTTCACAATATCTTTCTTTTTTCCCTTGTCAATAGCACTTACATTATTTGAAAATCTTAGATATCAGAATATGTTGTTAAATTTATATACAAATTGTTTAGTAAGCATTGTTGCAACTACTTTAATAGTGACTAATCTCTTAATTGTTACAATTGTCCTTTTTATAGATGCTGTAGAATGAGTAACATTTTATATAAACCATGAGGTGTTTTTTAAAATGTAAGTTGAAAAATAATTGTGTTATTTTTAAACAGAAATATACACACCTTCTAAACATTATCCAGTTTCCAAGGATTGCTTGCTTTTATCCCAGCATATTTCATTATTTTTATATTTCACCATTATTTGCAGCATCTTCTGTCAGTCAATAGTAAAGAGGTAATCAATAATTTTTTTTAATTCCAGAGAATTTCTTCTAATTAACTGATTGATTAATCATCAATTAGATTAAAAATAATACAAATTTAGAACATAATTTAAGTAGTTGGCTGAATGCTTCTGATAAATGTTTGAACTATCCAATCACCTTTTCAATCATTCATCTGCTATACAAATATGGCCATTGAATAGTACCAAAAATTGTAAGTAATAAAATACAGATATTTAAAATTACCATATGTTGTATAAGCCAGTAAATACATATGTGTTTGAAAGGTTTGAGGCTTTATTCACCTGTAACTCTTGAAAAATCAAAATTCTTTTGGGAGGATATAAATGAGATATATACATCTCATGTTCCCCCAGGGAAATTCCTTCAGATCAAAATGAGTGGTATTAGATGTCCACAAATGCACCCTTTAACCTGGAAATAGAAGAGAAAAGAAACACAAGGAATTTCTACCCTGGAGGAAGTACAGTAAGTCATTGGCCAAGATTTATTATATGGTCCATCTATTATGTGTCACCTCATGATAAAATGTGAGGTGGGTATGAGACAGATGGAAGAGTTAGATGGTTCAGGATGAGTCTAGAAGCCATGCCTGTTGACTGCAAATGTGCTCCCCTTCCAATTTATTCAGAGTTCTTATCTAAAAGATGTCAAAGGACAAAACATCAAACGTTGACGGAATAGAAGCACGTTGAGTTTTCTGAGATGGAATTTTCACAGTTTCATCGTAGTAGTTGATGGAAGAGTGTTGTTGTAACAGTCAAGGGGAAGAAGCAGGGGAGCATTTTAAATACAAATTTGACAAAGCTTGTAACACACACCAGTCAGCTGTCACAATAATCACATCGGATGCTCACTGTATTTCAACATTCTCCTAAGGAAATCCCCAAGTTAAAGTGATAAAATTATCACTCTGCTCTTAAATAGGAATTTCCACTGAGTACCATTAACATTTACAAATACTTCATTTTGTGTTGCTTCTAAATATTTAATGAGGGCATTAGTTCTGTGGTCTAATTACTCACCCCATCTCTAAATTACAGGCATGATGATTTTATCAGTGTTATACGGTGAATCCTTAGTATGCTTTTATTTCCTCCCTGTGACCTGTTTATTTATTTGATATTTAAAATCTAAAATGGACACTTTTCAAATGTTTTATGATAGCTAGCTATAGCAAACGTTAAAGTTCCTTAAAGAAACAGAATCCAAATATTAGCTTCTGTACAATGTGCTTTTTTAAAAAGTAGGTCATTATAAATGTCACCTTTAGGCATCAACCCTAGAGGACAGTTAGAACTTAACAGAGGTAGAAGTTGTGGTACTAGCAAGCTGAAGTAAAAGTGGGCCTGGACAGGCTTATAAAGCCATTAAAAAAATAAAGTTGTAAGGCTAGGTTTGTAAGCCTGGATATGTAAGGCTGGGTACATCCTGTATGAAAGCCTGCATTGAGATATTTTTTAATTGGAATTTTAGGTTAGCATACAAAGTAATGGGTTTCATATGGTATATATACCTGTCAGTCATTTTGAACTTCTGTCAACATCCCTACCCCACCCCTTTCCTTCCTTCCATTTCTTAGTCCTTTTTTGCTTTCTAATCACATATATTCTGTTTCCCTTTCTTTTCCACCTCTCTTATTATCTCTTCCTTTCCTTCTAGGATGCCCTTTCTAATCTCACACATAAATACAGCCTTCCCATGAGTATAGTTAATGCCTGGCCTTCAGTTGTGCTTTGAGTGTATGGAAGATTACATCAACATTGAGAAGTACACCTTCTATGCATACAGCTACTGCATTTGATTTAAGAGTTAACCTTTGTGTGTGCTTTCTAACTAAGTCTTCCCTTCACCTCTAAAGCTTTGGAAACAATCTTTAAAAGCACCTCTAACCTCTCTGAAGCAATATTTGAAAGGAGGTGATGGAGAAACTGGGGGAACTAATTGTTTTATGAGACCTTCCATAAACTATGAAGAAAGAATGTCTGACTTGAAAACTCATAGTGGGACAAGGATGTACCTCTGCCTATCCTCATTAACAAGGATGAAAACTGCCAGAAGCTACAGGGTGTAATTTCACAGCCAAGACTACAAATGTTACTTCCCTGGTTTCTAGAGATAGTTAGAAACTGGGAAGGCTAAAAAAGCTTCTTGTTGTGTCAGGTATGTCCTTAATCAGAAAGGGTAACAATAATACATAATCATCTCTCTGGAATCTGTTATGTTTTTTCTCATTTGTCCTTATCTGTGATTATTCTTTCTGATCCTTGGTTGGTGTCTCACTCTTTGCATGAAAGAGCACTCTTCCACAGAGGAGAGACAGAAGCAATTGAGAATTGTTAGGGGGATTTGTTACAGAACAGAAATGAACTGAGAACCAATAGTAAAAAAAAAAATAAAAAATTAGTCTTTCTCTCCTCTAAATCATACACTAAAAAAATAGACAGTAAAGATGACTTCATTAAAAAATAACAAGGTCCTGCTCACCAGGGGATAGATTGGGGCACATGGAAACAAATTCTTCAATCATTGCTCAAATAGGTCAGCTAGAATTAACGCAAAGGGCAAAGGTTCAGTGAGAACTCCCCATTTCTCCTCAGTCTGCTTCTACAGCCCACTCATGTGTCCAGGATACAAATCGGGAAATAAACTCCACAGAGGGTGGAGAAGCCCTCTGTGGTTGGCTGGACATTTGACCATATTCTGTGTACATTAGAATGAAAGAGGGCCATGTCCTGTAGAGTTAAATTGGAGCTTGGACAATTGCCTAGACAGAAGCACAAAAAGCCTGCTATTTGAATTGAAAGTTACCCATGGACTACTGAGGTCTTTTGTGGTCACCTTGCATGCCCAACAAACATATTAGTGTAGCTGGGTGGTCAAAGTGCTGGTCACCATCACAATGGACTTATTTGTCCTTTGCACAGGTTCTAACAGCATGAGAAGCTCTATGCTCATACATAAACCTTTATTTAGAAAATTACAAAGTACCTTTATACTGAGTTTGAGAGGCAAGAGGCCATGCCAGACTGTTGTTCTTGTTCATCCCCAGGACTTGTCTGTAGGTAAGGATTATGCTCCAATGAAAAGATTGTTTTCATTTATGACTAACAGGGGTGGTGAATGCATCTATATTCCTGTCTTTTGCTACTAAGAGCAGAGTATTTTCTATTAGATTGAGAACTTGTGGGTGCACAGCCATTTATTACTCCTATATATTAAAATGACAAAATCATTTCTGGTACTGAGATAAGTAGAAAGATGACATTTTCTTTCCCAAGCCATTAACCATTAAGAAACTCAAGTCAACAACAGCAGAGGCCATTTAACCAAGTGAGGCACTCTTTTAAGCTTCAGGACCCTTCTGGTTAAACAGCAGGATCCTGACTGCTGTCTTGGAGTCTCACTGAGCTGCCCTGTGTAAGTGGGGCTCTCAGAGTACACTAGTCCCCTTATGTTCATCTTAAAATATGTCAACTGGTATTTTTTCTACTGTGGTCAGAGCCCTTAGAAATGTTCTGAAATGTCTACAGGATGCTCCTCTAGGTTTCTATGTGTATTTCAGAAGTCACAGGGGATTAAGCCATGAGGAACCCTAAGTATCAGAAAAAAATGAGACTTAGTACTGACACCTGCCAATCAGCTATGAGATCTATAGTAATTTATCCCTGAGCCCTGGAATAAGGAGGCCATGGGGATACTTGATTAGAAGGTCTCTGAAACACATTCCAATTCTGTGAAACTAGACAAAGGTGAAATGACTTATATTTTCTTTTCTCAGAGAAAATATCTTTACATTTAATTGGTATAATTTTTCAAAAGGTACCAATAGTGGTGATGAGAAGACGTTATGTCATAGGCACTGCCTAAATGCTTCACACACCTATTAGGCTAATTTAGTTTATATTTAGCTCATCTAATATTTATAAACACTTTATAAAGTAGGTGATAATACCTTTTAGGCATAAAATAATGAAAGACCGCATAGCTTAGGAAACTGTCTTTTTCTAGGATGTAGCCAAGTGCTCAACTCTGGAATGATGTCTATATTCCAGGTGTCCAGCACTTACCTGCCTGGGCAGGAGCAGAGGAAGAGGAAAGGGGAAAGAATTTTCTCTGTGTTGCTATGGGTCTTTTGTGGTTTTCTAAAGAGTGTGAACTAGATTCTATTTGCAATTCTAAGAAAAGTGAGTACTTAAAGTGAGATAGTGTAACAAATCCTCAGGTTAATGTGCTGCTGCATTCACACTTGAAATAATCTGCTAGACTTTGTACAAAACAATTAGAAACAGGAGAACTTACTTCTGATCTTCAACTAAGCACTTCCCATCAATGACTTTTAAATGAATAGCATTAGAGAAAAGTCAGAAAGAAATCACAGAGGAACCTAAAGGATTTTTTTTAAATTAAGCCATCATGTAAAAATCCAACTTACTTAACATCCCTACTAATTTCTCACTGTGTATTATATGCTAATAATTAATGTTCAAATATATACAAATTGCATTCTTCCAAAAATAGAGCAAGTATTCTGATAAGGAGAAGCTGCAAATAGAAACTATACAACATGTATGTATTTTGAATAATTATGAATGTCTATGCTGTGGCCAGTAGTATCCTCAAAATACTATCCTTTAGACAAATAGACACACACAGGAAAATATAATGTTAGATTTTTACTGCTCTTCTAGTTTTAACTTGGACTTCAGTAAGTAATGCACACTTAAGTTAGTTTGTAAACTAGACCTTAGGGATGGTTTTAGTGAACAATGCTGCTCAAATACCCAAAGCATGTCTTCAGAACCCTGTCAAGTCTTAGCGCCTTGATAGCATTCACTGTCTGCATTCTGCGCCATCTTCTTAATTCAAGGAGTCCAATCCTCCATCCATCCTACAAAACTGGCTGGTATGTTTATTTTACTCCTGAGATAAAACTTCACAATAAGAAATAGCTAATTGTAGCTCCTATTTCCTTCTGCTAGCCATGCATTTGTTGAATTAGATAACATGTCTCTTGACTTTCCAAAGGGAAGAAGTTTGTAATCACTAAGCATATGCAAATTGAAACGAAGGGTCTACATTTACAATCAAGATCATTTATCTGTGTCATCAAATGACTGTGATAATCTAAAGAAACTGTGTTTTTTAGAATATAAGAGAAGGCATTTCCTACTGGTCACAACTGGTTGTGAGCCTAGCCTTTAACGGCTGAGCCCTCTCTCCAGCCCCTGGTCACAACTGGAATCAACCGTTTTCTTAAACCAAAGTTAGTAACAACCAAGAGTATCCTTTGCCCCCCAAAACCCTGATTGTGACCTCAGCCTTGCCTCTTCTGGAGATCAGATACTAAAAGCTGTCTAGCAATTTAGTTCAGTTTACTAGTCTTAACTTCAAAGAATTACTCATCATGAATATATTCACATTCACTCATTCAGCAATTCCGATTCCGATTCCACTAAGCCAATGGCCTTGAGTAAAGTTCTACCATAGCAGAGAATTCTCCATATTGACTATTGGTAGCATTCTTAACTGCTGCTGATTTCTTAACAAATTGCATTTGAAAATAAAAATCTTACATTTTAATTATTTGCTTTGACACAGTGATGAAGACATATGCCCTGTTTCTTGTTTCTGTTTCAAATTACATATTTCCACAAGACAATGGAGCATTGATTTTTAACTACAAGAACACAAGGCATCTGGACTTTGTCTTTAATGAGATAAAGTTTACTCTGTGCTTTCTCAGTGGGATGGGTTTGCTATTTAATTGGTAGCAAAAAAATTTCAGTAATATGTCCTTTGTCTGCCAGCACTAAATTCTGTGTGAGAACAGAATTTCTGTAGAAAACCTTCAGATAGAAACACTGTCTTAGTACTAATTAGATAAAAATCACAGAAAAAATGTTATTTATGACTCTAGAGGAAATTTGAAAGTATTATTGTACTCCATGATTTCTTTGGGTAACAGAAAAAAGTGCAGACATTGTGTTCCCTATCTCTGCAGTGAAATCTTTCAAAATAAGGCCAGTTTACTTTAAGCAGTCTATTTATATCACAGACATTTCATGAGCTCTTAGACAAAATTGGGATAACAAATATAAACAGAAGTATATTGCCTACAGTGTTATGTCACTGGAATAAAGATGCAGTCATTATAAAATAATAAAAATTACACTGGAAATATCATGCCTAAAGCAGCATTTTTAAAATGCTATCACAGACATGATTAAGTACCAATTACTTTCATTTGAGTAGGACCTTCCCTAGGAATTACCTGGGAAATCTTGTCAACATCAACACCAAAAAAGCATGATGGTACTTTCCACAGAAATCTTTTCTAGTTAATGGAGTGGGGGGAACCATTTTTTCTCTAGTGTCCTAAACAAACAAACAAATAGTCACTTTGCCTTCTGGTTGAAACCCTTCAAAACTTCCCACTGCACTTAAGATTGATGTTATCTCCACATTATCATCTGCAGTCCTTTTCCAGGTTCTCATCTTCATCTAATTGTAGGAATCCCTTCTAGTTATTCTGGTCACCTCCCAGTACCTGCAATTTCGCCTTTCCTGTCTCTGTATTACCAAGGATAGTTCTCTTTCCATCTTCTTGAATAACTAGTTGAAATGGTTTGAGTGGCCAAAAGATAATTTCCCTGATCACTAAATTCAGAGTATTTATCTCTAATTGGTATCTAACTCAGGTCGATTTTTCTGATTCATCTTTTATTTTTAGAACTCTTCTCTTCCTCCTCTGTATTTATTAGAACTAATTACCTGTAGAAATAGGATCATTTTATCTGTTAATTTATATAGAGATCATATTTCCATTGCTTAACCCAAGAGAATATAGTCTTGCATCTATTTACAAGTATATTTTCTGAAGTCCTAATTAATGTTTCAGTCACTGCACTTGACCCCTAACATGACTATATACAAAAGTAGTCAGTCTTTTACATACTTGTGTAGATATATAAAATTTATATAAAGATGTACATATGTATACATGTAGACTATAGTGGGCAAAGCTTTTGTGTAAATGTCTGGGTTGGTTTCATGAGTTATCCCAAACCCCTCTTGGAATGCACAAAGACCTTACTTGCTCAAAATTAGTGGAAGATGGAAGAAGTGATATTATGTCTTTCCTGGGAGTAGGTTACATCCTATGAAACTCTAACTTTGCTGATTTTTCTTGTTGGCTTTGAAGGCATAAAAGGCCATGTTATTTGAGTAAGAGATTACATGGCACTTTTGACAGCATGTGGGACTGAGGACAGATCTTGCCAATAGCTTGAAGTCAGACACACACCTGTATTATTAGCACTTTAGAGATGAAGCCAGGAGGACCATGAGTTTGTGACCAATCTGATTGGAAACATAGCATCATACAGAACAAAACAATAAATGTAGTTGTTAGACTAAAAGCCAGAAGGAGTTGAATTCTGCCAAGATCATGAGGTGGTTTAAAAATGGATCACCACTCTAGACAAAAAAGCACCCCAAGCCAATACCTGGGGGTAGCCTACTGAGAGCCTAATCAGGGTGGCAAGTGAGCCCTGCCCAGACTGCAGCTGCATACAACCAGGGAGATCACAAATGTCTGTTGCTTTCGGTTGCTAATTCTGTGGTAACTGTTGCACAGCAGTGGGAAAGTAGCTCAACAGCCAAACTGAATCTCATCCAAAGCCAAGTTGTCAGGAAATGCCTTCTTTCTTCACAGTCTAATTTTATTTTCTGTTATTTTAAAAACCAAGTTTTTGGATGTTAAGGCCTTTTCATTTTTTATTTTCTCAGAGGTATTTTCTCACTGAAAGAAATACATTTTACTTCACGCTTTGTGTGATTGCACATGCCTTTAATCCCATCACTCCAAGAGTCAGAAGTCAGACAGGGAAAAATAATAAATACATTTTACAATTAATAAAAATGTAATTTTTAACACAATTTTAATTTTAAGCCTCTAGGTTGTTGGGAGACAGAGTGTCTACTGTGACCACTATTGGGTACCTTAGCTAAGGTGAAATTCCATGGGTGCTGAATGTGTTTAGCAAAATGGGTAGTTTAATGATATAGCACAGACTGAATAACATGTAAAACATATATATGTATATTCATCTGTATATGTACATGGTAATAACTTTTTCATAATATTATGATTCTATTATGAGTGTCATTACCAGAGCAGTTGAGACTGAGACCTTGAAGGTGACTGGAGTAGAAAAAATGGACCAAGGGCCTGAGGAGTTATAGCTAGATAGACTAAAGCACAGAAGTTTGATCTATTCCCCTCTCCTAAGAAGCCATGAAAATGTTTTATTGCACTACATATTGATCAGATGTATAGTTGATAAGAAACAGATACTGATCATTAGTTGAGCTGCAGATATATTAGGTACAGTGGAGTATGTGTAGGCTACTTTCTGTAAGAGGTATTGAAAGGTGTGGCTGGTGGTTATTTGTGGGGAGAATAGAGAAAGGGCCCTTCTCTGTGTCTGTGAAAATACATGTCTAGGTTGTACAGCATTATCCTTGCTGCTATTTCTAAAGCGATATCATTTACAATTTTATTCATTTTGTGAAATGCAATGATCCACTAATCCTATCTTTATCTATTTCCACCGATATCCTCTTCAATTTTTAAAAGACTGTTTTCTAATTTATTCTATTAACCAACCTAAAGATATCATCTTGCTTCCTTTCACTAGCTTGGATGTTTAAATGGCCATTGCCCTGTGTATAACATCCATTAAATGTGCATTTTCAGGGTTTGTAGTCTGCCTGTACTTGATGTCCTGCATGCTCAAAGCTGTGAGCTAAAAGAGAACACTTTGGACATAGACTAAACAGCCCTGTGTTTAAATCTGGGTTCTCTGATCAAGCACGCTTCTCACCAGGACTTGCTTTATATAACTGGCATAATGACTCTTTATTTGTTTATTTCTCAGAGCACTGCTCAGTCTTGAGAAGAATCAAAGGACAGGGTAATGATTCATCCTGTTTCTGATCATGCAAACAGTGGGACAATATGAACAACAGTCTAGAAGGCTTAGACTATAATAATACCCAAGTGTCCCAGGGTGCTAATTGAGGAAACACACACACATACACACACATACACACACATTTCACAAGCTAGTCCAATTTTCCATCACTGGACAAATCTGCACAGACAAATATCTGGCTTCTATGTCTTGACTGGATTCTGTAATTCCTTCCTCTATACATTAGGTCCCTTCACTCCTTGAGATTAATGTCCCTACTTACCTAAATATTTTAAACTCATTGGAAATTCTAGCTCCTTGACAGTAAATTTTTAAGAATCTTAAGAGGCTGCTCTACTTCTTTCCAAGTTGACAAATGACATGAAATAACTTTAAAATTTTTGTTTTGAGATGTTAATGAGTTTTTAATAATTTGTTCTGTCATGTATCAGATACAAGTTTTTAAAACTGTACTGTAAGGCATTTAAGGTATATTTTGGACTTGATGAGCATGAAATCTTTCTGTGTTCCAGAAGACTTGAAGAAATATGAATCCTATTGAGAGAGAGAATCAAACATGCTCAATAATTAGTAAGTAGAATAAGATAAACAGTGTGGGATAGACATTAAAAATTATGAAAAAGAGTAAGAAATCTTGGTGCTAGTAAAATGGCTCGGTAGGCATTGCTTGCCATGAGACCTGAGTTTAATCTTTAGAATACACACAAAGATAGAAGACAAAGCATCTCCACAAGGATGTCTTATGATATACACATGTATGTACAGCAGGAAGACCTATCATGTACACATGCATGATAATAATAAATAAAATACAATATTTAGAAATGTTATATATAAATAGGAATGTGGGAAGGATTATCTGAATAAGGGTTTGAAATAAAATTGTGATGCTAATGGTATTTTCACCAGCAGAGACTTTGGGGGAGGGATTCTATAAGAAGGAGAACATTTGAAGAAACAGACTGCGCAAAAATATTTCAGTAGAACAATTTTGAGTGTGCTTTTTCATAAGTCAGGGTTGTAGAAACCCGGCTGAGCTTCAGAGTCCAGACTCACACTTGGGATCAGTTCAGTGTGGAGGTGAACAGGAGTCACATTAGGTGACATACATCAGGGAGCTGCTGCAAGTTTCTGAGTTGGCAAGTCAATAGAACTCAATAAATATTTGCAGATTTTTATTTATGTTTTACTTCTACTACCTTTCAAAAGCTTGCTCCCCTTTGGGAGACAATGTAGACATTTTAAGCATAAGTATTTATTATGGAAAGAAAATAGATAATTTCCCCATTTAGATTCATATGTAGCCGAGCCATTTTTAAGGACCACCTTTTTTGGTCCATGGTTCATCTCTTTCTATGTTGTCAGTGCTACATTCTGGTTCTTTTGAATCTCTTGCTTCATGACCATTGCTTCAGCTCTACCTTTCAAATCCACAGGAAATCCTAGTTCCTTGACAATAATTTCTAAAGAGATCCTTAAGAGATTTGCTCCAATTCTTTTTAAAATGTCAAACTAATCTAAAATAACTTTAAATCATTTGTTCTGTGATTATAAAGATGTTGTGAGTTTTTAGTATTTGCTCTTTTATGTGTTTGATATCAGCTCTTTAAAATATATTTTAGTCTCCATGAGTATAAATTACTTCTATATTCCAGAGGATATTCACAATATTAAATTTAAGAAAAGAAACACAGGTATGTTATGCTTCTTGAATCATCTTTTAAAGATCTTTCTAGTAGAGAAATCAATGGGAGGTTACTTCCAAAGAGGCCAGCGTGACTCACAGATGGATCGCTTTCCAGCAATAGAAAACTACCTTGGGGGAAGGAAACTACTTAGCCTCCTGTGTGGCAAGTACATTAGACAGCTATAACACAATAATTAAATTGATGAAGAGTCGATGAACTCTCAAGGACTGGGGGAGGGGAAGCAAAGGGCACATAAACATTCTCTCCCTTTTTTTTTTTTTTTTTTTTTTTTTTTTTTTTTTTTTTTTTTTTTTTTTTTTTTTTTTTTTTTTTT